>VXBC01002183.1:35004-132692 GCA_013399945.1 Ploceus nigricollis | reverse complement strand
GGGCTGTGCCCGGTGGAGGGGTCCCCGTCCTGGGGCTGCGCCCGGGGAGGGGTCCCTGTCCTTGGGCTGTGCCCGGAGGGGCTCTCCCAGCGCTTGGGGTGTGCCTAGGAGGGGATCGGTGCCTTCCCGGGGGCTCCATCCCCGCCCGCCCCAGCCCGGCGAAGGGCGGCGCCGGGCGAGAGCATCAGCTCCAGACCCCCGTGCCCACCGGGGGTTTTCCGGGATGGCCTTTTCTTCGCCAGGAAGCTTCTGGCAAGGCGCAGGTTTCGGTGCGGTCCTGGGGGAGCGGGGAAGGAGCCGTTATATAAACGCCTCCCTCGGTCTCCTTGTTGTGGGAGCCGATTTAGGGCAGGTATTGCAGATCCAAGGGTACCAACTTTTGGTTACGTAAGATATCCTCGACTAACGGGCTGCTGGAGCCGCTTATTTTTTTGGACACGGGAGTTTTTCATCCTTGGCAGAGGTTCCTCACCTTCCCCACGGACACGCCCTTCCCCGTCCTCCTTCCTCATCCTCGGGGGCAGGAAAAGGAGCTCTGAAACGGGGCTTTGACGTGTCGGGTTTGGGCAGGAGTCGCTGGATTGTACAATTGCAGTGCTTAAGGAAGGGAGGGGATGTGCAAAATGGTTATTGATAAATGGAGCATCCTTCTTTTTTTAAATTATTTTTTCTCTGGAAAAGGGGAGTCAGTTTCCCTCCAAGAGTCCAATGGCAAAGAGTTTTAAAAGCTGCCTCTGTTTAAAGGGCGATGGAGGTTCCTGCTGAATCCCTGTCATGGGCCAGGAGCAGCATGACGCATTTTTCTTCTGGCTGAACGCTGATTTATGTTCTGTGCACCCAATCCTCCTGCAAAGGAGTAGGAAAAATCAGATTCTGCTTCTGTTTGCTGTTGTGCAAACCTGGGATTATCAACCGAGGCTAATGCTGGAAAAAGGAGGATAATGGCTGTGTGGCTGCCCTGATTTTGCTGCTGAATAGACACAGATTTGGTGGCAGGCCCTCACAGGGATGTGAGCTGCGTGTGCTTTTGTCTCCAAGGTGGTTGAGATGAGCAGGAGGATTCGTCCTGATCTCAGAGCCCTCTCAAGAGCCCAGCAGCAGCCTTGGTTACTGCCAGAAGCATCATTAAAATGCTCCAGGCTGCGTTTTTGTGGCCATTTTACATACAGTTTTTCCCTTCTTCTTCCCTAATTGATGCCCAGTGTGTGAGGACTTGGGCTGTTGGTGACATCCATGGCCAGGCTTTCCCATTTTAATGGCACGAGGAGCCTGCAGTGGAGGTGGGCATCAACACTGCAGTATTTCTGGAAATGGTAAACATGTAGGACAGTTTGCTGGAGAGGCTGGTATTGAAAGACAAGTGGGTTTTTCACACCCCACATTAATTCACTCAGGTTTATTGGCATTTGCAGCAGCTCCTAAATTTAAATTTTGGGGGTTTCTTTGTATTTGAAATCAGTGGCATTATCCAGGGGAGCTCTCCATTGCAGCAGGAGGAGGAAGGAGAAGCAGAAAAGGAGGAGATGGACTTAACATCTCCTAGATGTTAAGTGGTGATACAAAAGATGTATATAATGGTATAAATCAGTATCTGATGCAATTCACGGAGCCCTTTTGGTGTTAAAAGAGCCATGTCAGCTGAGAATTGGGTACTCCAACTCTTCAGCTTTATTATGAGGGAGTGGGGAAAATGCCTGATTGGTCCTTCTGTTCAACGAGTGGAGTTGGCACTTCAAAATCAGGGCCCTGAGCACCCCTGTCACTGTTTTATATGTATTTTTCTATAAATTCTTACATATATTTTCTCTAAGTCCATGGCACCCCTGAGTTAGAAGTCCAGCTTTTGATTTCCCCAGCCTTTGGCTGTGCTGGTATTGCTTTGTTCTCTGTCAAAGGTGTTTCTGTGAGAAGGGAGAATAGAATCAGAGTAAGTACAAGTGCAGATCTGAGGGCCAAAGGTGTGGTTTAAACCAAAGATTCACAGCATGTGTGTGCTTTGCTTTAAATATTCATCTGCTGTAAAAATGCATCTGTGGTGTGGGGAATGAAGGAACCAGGGGGATGTAGCAGCCAGCCACTTTTAACTCTCCTCCCCATCAGGAGCTCTGCAGTGGGTTTCACTCTTATTTATGACTACTGCAAGGAAAAAAAAAACAAAAGCCAACATTTGGTTTTGACCTAAAATCTTGAAGAAGCAAGCTGTAACCTGGGCTGGGATAAAATCACGCTGCCTGAGAGCTGCCTTTTTATAATTGCCTTCCTGTTCCTGCCAAACTGTCTTCTAATTTGAGGAAATTTTAATAACTGTTTTCTATATCCTTCCCTTAACCCTAATTTGCTAAATATGTAAACCATATATATAAACCATATTTCCATCTGGTTCTGCAGTGGTGCTCTGGATCCTCTGCATTGAGACATCACTGGAGTGGACCAAAGGAGTTTGTTTGTGTTGTGTAACCCCCAGCAACAGACTTTTGGGCCATTTCCCTGACAGCAACTGACTCACATGGAGCCAAGCAGTGACTCCACTGTGTGGATGCATGTAGGAAATTCTGCGTATGACCAAGGAAGAAAGAAATCAGAGATGTGGTTCTAACACATCCCTCCAAGTGTTATTTAGTGCTGCAGGTGGTGGTGGCAGGCTTCAGGTAGGAGTGAAGCTGCCAGACTAGATAAGATCACTGGAGCCCACCTCTTTCCTCATTCTGATTTTTTTTTTTTTTTTTTTGGATCATCAGTGATGAAAGGCCTTGCAGATGAAATAAAGCATTTTATCTTTCCAGTTGAAAGTGCAGCAGTTGACTCGTGTTTTGATGTGTGCTGGTGAATAATGCAGAGGTTGTTGCCTTCCCTCCTCTTTCATCTCTGGAGTGACACTGCAGACTGTCAGCTCTCCCATTGAATAATTGTGTCTTGTGCTGTGCTTCTTTTGTTGTAGAGCGATCGTCTGCTGATCAAAGGTGGTAAAATAGTTAATGACGACCAGTCCTTCTATGCAGACATTTACATGGAGGATGGCTTGATAAAGTAAGTGAAGCCTCATGGTGGGGCTGGGTATGTACAGAAATGCACTGCAGGTTGGCTGGAATAGCTTAATCTCGGAGAGATCTGTTAAATTACAGTGAAAAATGAATATTTCCACGTCTATCCTGGTGTTTAATGAGGGAGATTTAAAGGCAGGGTATTGAATAAATAAACAAGCAGGCCCAAACCCTGCTGGCTCCAAGGGGGTACTTACATGTGCTTAATTTTAGCCATGAGAGCAGCCCCATGCTGAGATGACACATGTGTTTGAAGTTATCTGTGCTGTAAAGTTTCACTGAGTTATGACTTCAGATATTTTGAATTCACAATTCTCTTTTAGGCTTGGAGGCTGGACTTAGGTGACCTCTGGAAGTCTCTTGCAGTGCTGGCTTCTCTGGGTCTGTGATGCAGAGATCACTCCAACCCCCCTTCAAGTGAAAAAGGACCCTGTAGTGGAAGAGGTTCCGACCTCTTTCTGTATTTTCAGGCCTGGAACATGTGTTCCTGGCACATAAAATGTGTTACAGATTTCTTTGGAAAATTACTCCTAGGAAAAAACAGACAAGCCAGAAGGTTACAAACAAGGAATTTTCCTGTTCTGGCTAAACAGTCAGCACATGTGCTTTTTTAATCAAGGTTAAAAGTTAAAGGAGCCAGCCAGAGACAGCTAATTAATTGCATCCACTACTGCACTGCTAAAAATAGGTCTGTGAAGAGCTGGACTGGAGAGATCTCTGAGGGTCTCACCAGGAATTTGGTAACCAATATCTGCTTGAATTTATGGTTGTGTAGGGACTCTGTAATACTTACATATGAGAGGAAGGTAGAAAATAAAGAAGCAAAAATTCTTTCAGTGTTCCCAAACCAATGGTAACATCGAAATTGCTGTTAAGAGAGCTGGAATCAAGTGTTGAGCTTGATTTAAAAAGTGCAGCCCCAGGAAAGCTGTGTTGGGTGCAGTGATTGTCCATGACCTGCACAGCCCCTTCCAGAGGGGCTCTTTCTTTCCTTTCCTTTAATGTTGTCCCAAAGTCCTGAAGGAATTGCACACTTAACTCACCATTATGCAACTGCTGGAAGAATAAAACACCCTCAGCCCCGTGTGTGCTGATCCTGTGCCCTGCTTTACATGGAAAAAGACAACTGCAGCTAGGCTAAGTAGCACAGGGGTGTTTGTTTACAGGCTGCTTACCTGGGTGTGCCTGACCTGCTCCTCAAAACCTCTTTCCCCAGGCAAATAGGGGAGAACCTGATCGTGCCAGGGGGAGTGAAAACCATCGAGGCCCACGGCAGGATGGTGATTCCTGGAGGGATTGATGTCCACACCCGCTTCCAGATGCCAGAGCAGGGCATGACATCTGCTGATGATTTCTTCCAAGGGACCAAGGCTGCGTTGGCTGGAGGCACCACCATGATCAGTAAGTGCCTGCTTTCCTCTTCCAGCAAAGCTGGGCTTTTCTCTTTCCCAGATGAGAACAGGAGCTGTGGGAGTCACCTTGTTCTGGACCAGTGGGTGATGTCTGGCCAGGTTGCTGGGAAAAGCTTGTGGGAATAGGGGTGGAAAAGCAGGACTCCGGGATTTCCCCATCTTGCAGTTGTCACTCATTTCATTTGTCTTCCCTTGCTGGTGGTGTGACTTCAGCAGGTTTTTGGGTGTGCTCCTACTGGAACCAGTGTCTCTGTGACCTCTGGCTGCAGAGTGTGGAGCAGATCCCCCACATTCCTGTGCCTTGGTCCCTTGGCTGTGGAGAGATATCTCTTGTGTTTCTCACACCCAGAAGCCTGATGTCAGTGTTCAGTGTGTCTTTGAAAATTGGCCACTTATTTCAGGATCTGCTTTAGCCACCAGGATTTTTGTTAGTGTAGCTCTGCTTGGGCTCATCTCCTCCTTTGGAGAAAGACAGGAATTAAGAAGTGAAAATACCTCAAAATAAGAAAGACAGACAGACTGACTGTTGTGCTGGCAGCAGGATTAGATACTTTGGGTGTTCCCTTCTGCCTCTGAAATGCCTCAGGAATGACTTCCAGTCTATCTGTCCCTGCTTGTGTTGGCCACAGGATCTTAAAACTCCACAAGCAAGTCATAACCTTGTAACTTTGTTTGAGCCAGAGGAAAAAAACAAACCCCTCTGTTGCAGGGCAGCTGATCAGGTGTAAAAATCTACCATGGTGTCCCAGGCTCTGTTGCTGCATGTGGGAATGAGGGATAAAGGTGTGAAGTGATCCAAAATCTGAGCATCTCACAGTCTTTCATGTACTCTCAGGTGCTGCCATTCCACAGGAGGGGAGTTCAGGTACAGAGGAATAAAAGAAGCTGATTCAGAACAAGTATTAGTGTCTATTGTCCAGTCCATGGCTATAAAGAGATCTTAGGCACAGCCAGGAGCCAGCTTAACTCTCCTCAGTTCAAACCAACTGGAACATCCTCATCTCCCAGAGCATGGTTGTGAGCAGTCCTTGATCCCTGGCCTGGTGGGTGGACTTGAATTGATTGGCAGGAGGCTGGAAGTAGCTCTGAGTCTGATGCTTCAGAGAAATAACCTTAAAATAACTCAGGAAATTGTTTTTCATAACATTATCCCTTCAGAGTGTGAGGTTTGTGTCTGAAGATAACCTCACCCACACAGGGGATGTGGCTGTGGATGGTCCCTTTGTGCACACTAATATCCAGTTCTCCTTCAAATCTTTGCTGTCAGTTTAAATCAATAGCACTGAAATGGTTTTTTATTTTCAGCCTCAGTTCATTGACTTTGTTTCATTGGTTGTTCCTTTGTTAGAGTACCTGGTTCACACTTGAATTATCGTTTTGTTCTTCCTTGTTAAGTTGAATTAGATCAAAATAACATTCTCTGTCATCTGCATGTGACCTTCCAGCAGCACTGTTCCCCTCAGTGGCACTTTTTGAAAGTAGAAATTGGTTTGGCAAATTATTTTTTGGAGTAGCCCTTTACTTTGGTTGCCTAATTTTACCTCTGCAGAGCCTCCTCCTTCAGGAATCCTTTATGTGTATAAATATTTATTGCCTTTATGGCTGTAGTACCTGAATACCTCACCTACCTCATTAATGATAATGGTATTATCACCTGATAATATCATTATCATTAATGATAATGTAACACTTTTCTGAGTTAGGGAGGTGGGATGAGAATACCCCATTTTACAATTTCTCCTTTTACAGCTGTGAAAATGAGCATAATTTGGATTATGACCACGGGCAAGCCACTTAGAGGAGGCTAGGGATTAAACCTGACCATCCTGAGTATCTCAGATTAAGACACCAAAATACAAAATCATCTCTGAGCAACAAAAAAAAAAAATCTTCCTGAGACTGCAGCAAGGACTAATTGGCCTAAATAGGGTGATGGAGAGACATTTCTGATGGGTGGGAATCAGCAACTGGAGCAGTGGAAAGCAGGATGAATGATCCAGAGTAGACTTCAAAGCTTCAGAGCCTCTGCCTTGTGTCAGCTCAGCTGTTTCTCTGAGCAAAATCACAGCAGTTGGAAAAGTTCTTCCACAGTGAAGCTCTGGTGAGCACTCTCTTGGTGGGTGGCCCTTGGGCTTCACCAGAGCAGGTGGCAGTTGTGGTGGATGGCAATATTTTTTCTCTTATGATTAACAGGACAAGATTTAGTGAGCTGGATTCACAATATCACAAATTGCAGCCTGAAAATGACACTCTTATCTCATTGTGTGTTTTAAATGCTGGGATTTTGCAAAGGGAATCTGCTCCTCCCATGGAGTTATATCCATTTGTGTCTCTGTTCCTCAGTCTTTTTTAGGGAAAAACACTTCTTTTTGGATGTGAGATTTGTGGGAAAAAGCACCCAATTTCCTCATTAGTCCTTTAAGCAAACTTTGTATGATTTATTTACAAATACCTTTGCTCCATCTGTTTCTCTGCTTTATGCATAACCCTCACTTTGGGCACACAAACAGCTTCCTCAGCTTCATGCTTCAATTTATTTCACATTTTTGTGCTGTAGGGCACTTTAAGGCTGTTTACTTTACAATCATTTTAGGGGAATATTTGTTTTGCATGCAGTTTTCAGTGAAATTGAACCAAGAACCTTGGATAGATTTCCACCGATGGTTGGTTTATAAAAATCGTGGGTGAAATTCTGACTTTGGTGAGTTTTAGCATCAATCTGCCTTGCCAGGAATTCACCTGGAGGATCTGCTTTGGTGAACCTCATTTTCAGCTCAGATCAAATTCAAATTGCCCCTTTAATTCTCATGGCAGACACATCCAAGGAATGCACAGGAATGTAACCTGTTGTTTCCAAGCCCTGTCCTCATTCCCTTGTTCCCCTCTAAATTCATCCCTGCAGCCTCAGGGAGGGGGAATCAGGTGGATCCTGCTGTCAGATGGAACAATTGTGTGGTTTTCTTGTGGCACCAGGTGAGATTTATCCTGGTGGGAAGCAGATCTAGCTCCAATCCAGGGCTTTCCCCAGGGAAAAGGGGCTGGGGTGAGGATCCAAATCTGCCCTTTTGTCTCTCTGCCCCTTGCTTTCCTGAGCCCTCCCTGGGCTGCTCCACTCAGGAGTTAGGGCTGATTGCTTTTTCTGCTGGCTCCCCTGAGGCCATCTGAGCAGGAATTCCAGCTATGATCCTTCTGTCTCTCCCCTCTGCAGTGCCAAAGGCAAGGCTCCAGCTGACTTTGCTAAGGGAGGAACAAACAGAGTTGGTTTTGCCTGAAATGACGTATTGTGATATCTTTGTTTTTCTGCAGTGACAATTTGCACGGTCCTTTTCTTGGTCCCCACCTTAGAAAAATATTGGTGTGGGTATGTTAGCTGAAAAACCCTCCCTCTGGGTTTTAGGATAACATTGCTCTGGGAAAAAACTTGGATTCTTGCCCTTGTGAAATGTCAGAATGCAGTGTTTGGGCATTAAGTTGGAAGGAGAATTCCAGAATGCTCCACAGAGAATTTTGTTGGAGAGAGGAGTATTAAATATGCTCCAACCTGTTCTGGTTGCTTCCCTAACCTTCCCTGTATTCCATGGAAAGAGAACAGTCCTCCCAGAGTTTTGGAAAAGGACTCTTGTCTGAAGTTGCCCTCTGCTAGAGGCTAAAGTTTTGGTGAGCTAGAAATGCCATGTTTCACAGACTCACAAACCACCCTGAGCTGCAAGGGATGATCCCAAGGATCACCAAAGCCCAGTGCCTGGCTCTGCACAAGACACACCTATTTTTGAGCCCCTGTTTTCCCAACCCCAGGATACAACCCCATCCCTGGAGCTGTCAGAGGAGGAAGAATCCCTGCTAGGAGCAGGGTGGCCTCTTGGAGCCTGCTGATGGTTTGGTTGCTGATTGACTGTGATGGGTGAAATCCCCATCAAAATCAGTGGAAAAACTCCCCCTGATTTGAGCAGGGGCAGGATTGCCTCTCTCTGCTCCCAGCCCTGCAGAAGGGATGAAAAAGTTAAGCTCTGTATATTTACTGGCTCTCTGATCCCTGAGCCTGTTTAATGTCCCAGTGAGAGCTCCATCCATCCAGGCCAGCTCCCACACACATTTGAGCCCCTCCTCCCAGACTCTGCTTATTCTCTGGTATCTGCTGTCCTTGGGTGAAATCTCTTGCTGACATTGCCTCTCTTGACTCAGTCAACCACTGTTATAATCATAGAGAGAAATTACAGTGAGAGAAATGATAGCTTTTTCTGGCCTGGTGGCTTGGAAGCCAGCAGCCTTTTGAACTGGAGCAGCAGTTATCCTAATGACATGGGGAGGGAAGGCTGGGGAGGGGAGCCTGTGTATCTTGGGAAGGTCAGGAAATGAAGGGGACCCTCACATGGGCTGCTGTTGGCTCCCTAATTCCTGACCCTGCTATTAAAGAGCTCCTGTGGGCAGCATGGCAGGGGTTTGAGCAGGGTTTGAGCTGCCCAGCTGCAATCAAGCTCAAAGTGAGGTGACACCAGGTCTCCCAGGTCATTCTGAAGATCACTACCTTGCTGGAAGGAGATGTTTCTAGTCAGGAATGATTCCTCACCTCTTGGGTTTTGATCTAAGTGTGACAGAGAATGCCCCAAAGGAGATCAGACTCTGTGATAGTCTCAGCTTAAAGTGGGGTTTAGACAGGATGAGGGTGTGGGGTGGTGTTTAAACCCACCAGTGGAGATTAAATCCTATTCTGCCTGACTGGGTGCATTTATTTTGTATTATCTATTATCAGGGTTAGTCCTGTGCTGGTCCAGAGTCTAAATGGAGAGAGGAAGAGGAGGGAAGCAGAGACAGAAGGAAATGACAGCAGTGCTCAGGCAGGGACTTGTGGCCGAGCTGGAATTATAAAACCAAGTGTTCTGCATCCAAGAGCAGTGACCACAGAGCTGCAGTGTGTCCCCAGGTCCCTGGCTGTGTGTACACAGCACTGCATTGTTCCACAGGCACCAGCCCCAGCTTTGTTTCCCTTTGCACCCAGAGATGAAAGAGGAGCCGTGCCCTGGGACCAGCCCTGCAGACAGGCTGCCCTGCCTCTGGAACCAGGGGAAAACCTGGTTCCAGAAACCTGGAAACCTCCAGAAAGGAGGCTCTGGAAACCTCCTTTCTCTTTCTGGCAGCGGTTCTTNTCCTGCTGCTGTGTTTGTACCTTTCATTCAGGGCAGGCTTAAAATCCTTGATGAGAAAGTGGGGCTGTAAGCAGAGCTGGGCAGTTCCCTGGTGTGAGCTCCTCTTCCTGAGCTTTTAAACCTCTCTAAGTCCATTAGGCTCTGCCTGCAGTGGATTGTGCAGCCTCTGTCTGGGGCTTGCTCTGCTCCCAGCATCCCTGCAGGGCTGGATGGGATCCCCCATTGTCCTGGTGGGGATTCAGGGGGGGCTCATGGGGCTCTGCCAAGTCCTTGATGTCCCTTGCCAGAGAGCACAGGAGGAAACAGCTGTGCAGACCTCAGATGTGTTTCTGGGTGTGCTGAGGGGACATTTTTTGACCTTTTGGGCTGTAGCTATTGTTTGCCACCTCTCTGTGCTGTGAGGAACACACAGGGACTCAGGAGCTGTGGGGTGATGCAGGAGACCTGTGCTGTGGTGAGATGTTCAGTGCTGGCTGTCACACACTCAGCTGGGCCATCATCCCCCCTCAGTGCTGAAAGGTGAAATCACTTCCCCTGGTGTTGGGCTGGAGTCCTGTGAAACCTCTGCAGTCTAGCCTGGCTTGTTTTTGAGTCAATCAGGAGATTTTCCCCTATTTTCCCATCTTTTCCTTCCCTGCTGGGGGTCCTGCCCCTTGCTCCTCTCCCCTCCTTCTGCCTCCTCTCCCCTCCTTCTGCCTCTTGGTAGCACTGATTTTTGTAAAGAGCAGGTGAGGGGTGCCTTTCTCTGTTTGTTTTGACCCATTCTGCTCCAGCCCCTCCCTGTGCAGGAAGGAGGGGATGGAATCAGTTCCATGCATGCTGGAGCTTGGTTTAGTTCTGAGCACGCAAGTGCTGGAGTGGCAGCAGTTCTGACAGTGCTGATGTGACTGACCTAGATTTTTCCATGCATCCAAAAAAAGGGATTTATTTCAGGAGAAATTAACCTGTGTTGTCTGTAGGTGCAATAGCACTTAATGCCTCTTATTCCATGTAATGCTGGGGATCAGTGGTGCTGCTTTCCCACTGCCTGGGGAAGAGTTCTTTTGCTTGAAGAGCTGCTTTGAAGTGCTTTTCTTACAGAATCACAGAATGGTTTGGGTTGGAAGGGACCTTAAAGATCATCTTGTTCCACCCTCTGCCATGGGCAGGGTACCTCCCACTACCCAGGTTGTTCTAAGCCCTGTCAAGCCTGTCCTTAAACACTTCCAGGGATGGAGAACCTGAGCCAGGGCCTCACCACCCTTATAATAAAGAATTTCTTCCTAATACATCATTTAAGCCTGCCCTCCTTCTGCTTAAGGCCACCCCCCTTGTCCTATGACTACATGCCCCTGTGAAAAGTCCCAAAAATCTCCAAATTCTTGCTTTCTTTGTCCAGTGCTCTCATCCCCAAGTTCCAGGCCTTAGAGATGACACAGAAGTAAAGAGCCAGTGCATCTCTCTGATGTGCTGTTTTTCACCCAGCCACTTACATCAATGGAAAATGTACATGATGTTTTTGTGGGGGCAGGTGTAAAAGTTGGCTCCTCCAGGTCTGCTGTGGATGGAAAAAAAAAAAATCTTAAAAAATAAAATGAAACTATCCACCTCGCTTCATGTAAACCATCAGCTGCTTGTGATGGGTTTTCAGAGCATGTGTGTTAAACCTTGCTAGATAAAGTGTCTTAATCACCTTCAAGTCTTCAAAGAAGCAGCAGCAAGTGGTGCCTCCAGCTCTTTTCTTGGCCTGTTTTTCTGGGCAGGGAATTTTCACCTCCCCACCAGTGTTAAAGGCATTGGCTGCTTTTCCTGTGAGCTTGACTCAGCAGAAAATGCCCTGGTCCTGGTCAGGCAGGACCTTTCAGCTCTCCACCTTAGAAACCAGCTCTGTGTGCCGTGGGAGGGAAGCAAGTGGAGCCTGGAAGAAGCAAAGGCTGTGACCAACTGCAGGATTCCCCACTTGGGGTGGGTTTGGAGTGCTGCCTGTGGAGTGGGATTTGATGTCTTTGATCAGCAGAGCCTTATGACCCTCTTTCCTTCAGCCCCAGTGCCTTTAGAGCTCGTAGATCCCATCTGTTTCTTAGAAACTGGATTTTTTTTTTTAATCTTTCTGGTGAGAGGGAGAATTGTTTGAGGAATACAAATGAGCTCCTCCTGTCTGGCACACTTTAATCACACTCAGGAACTGCCAGTTGTTAGCAGCTTGGGGCTGTGCCTGCATCTTTGCACAGCCCTCACTGCCATGGAAGCCCTGTGCATTTGCAAGGAATGCAGGGATGGACATTTACAAGTTGTGGCTTCTGGGAGAATTCTTTTCTTCCCTTAGTACCCTGCAGTTGGTGTTGGGACCCCATCTGTGACAGTGGGAATGTCATTCCATTTCTCCATGCTGGTTGCTGGCTGTCTGTAATGGGAGGTGGCTTTGTTGCTGAGGGGTTGTGGTTTTAATTCAAATTAATTAAGCTCACCTAGAGCCTCTTATCATAAATAAAAGTGATTATTTTTATGAAGAGCTATGTGAGAAGCTGGTGTGGGCAACACTGGAAGTAAGGAGATAATCCCTGTCCCTCCCACTTAGCATCTGCAGATCCAGAGGAAAGTGCTTTTGGCTTCCTGTTGTAGATAAAAGAAGGAACTTGTAGTATTGTAGGTAAAAGAAGGAACTTGCAGATTTCACACACAAATATTAACTGGGAGATGCTTTGCTTGGTTTTCAGAGCCCACCAAAAAGGGCTCAGCTTTTGGAAGCTTCCCTTTGGGCCGCTTGTCTGAGTGTGTTTCCACCACATTGCTTTGGTCCCTAGAAGCAGCTCCATGTGTGCAGGGTGGATATTTTTGGAATCTGGGGGACTGATGGTGGTGTTTTACATGTGAATGAAATTCCCTGGCACAGCCTCCAAGCAGCAGGAGCTGGGGAAGGAGCTCCTGGAGAACCCTCCCAAATTATTGCACAGCCCCCAGCTGGTGGAGGGAAGGGGGGAAGCTCCCAAACTACAACACCCTGAATGGTTTGTGCCTCCAAATTGGGGTTCTTCGTGGGCCAGGCAAGATTCCAGACTTCTTGAAAAGCCAGGCAGGGCCAGTTCAGCATCCAGGGGCTGTGCCACAGGGTTCTCTATTCAAATATTCCAATATTGCTTCAAAAACATCTCGTTCCAGAGTGGCTGTCAGTTAATGATACTTTCCAGCAGGCTTTTCTTTACTTCAGATAAGATTTCTGAGGATTAGTATCAGTGTCCCAAGAGAAGAGTTTGGCTACTGATGGGCTACAAAGGGCTTTTCAGCCTGATGGGCAGAGACTCTTTCCACTGTGAATGGAAAAAGCTTTGGAAAGCCTTTGTGGTGCAGCTGATGGAAATGTAGGTGTGCAGGGTGTTCTCAGAATTAGGCCATGGAACCAGGACCAGAGCTGAGGACTCTGAGCCAGTCAGTCCCCCTGCAATGCAAACACTCTGCCATGAAGGGGAAGGTGGCAGCTGCATGGAGCAGCTCCCACTGAGCCATCCTGCCCAGATCCAGGGGCAGTTCCCTGTTCAGTTCCCTGTTCAGTTCCCTGTTCAATTCCCTGTTCAGTTCCCTGTTCATTCCCTGCAATTGTTCATGGAATCCCAGCATGGTTTGGGTTGGAAGGGGTTTTCAAGTCCATCCAGTCCCCCCTGCCATGGGCAGACACACCTCCCACCATCCCAGGGTGCTCTGACCCCTGTCCAGCCTGGCCTTGGGCAGGGATGGGGCAGCCACAGCTTTTCTGGGCAGCCTGTGCCAGGGCCTCCCCACCCTTATGGTAAAGAATTTCCTTCTAATACCATGTTTGAGACAGGAAATTAAAATGAGGTGTAAAAAACAACAGTTGTCCCTAAAGACTCGGTGCATGGAAAAAACAAAAGTTAAATCTCATGTGTAGGAGTTTCCCAAACCAGTTTGCCACAGGATGGGTGTCTCTCTTCGGGTGGGCAGCTGCCCAGGAGTGATGCTTTGTGCCCCAAACCTTGGATTCTTCACAGGCAGCTTGTGAGGCCAGGCTGGGCTGGCTCAGAGCTGGAGGAGGAGGTTCAGCAGCTGGGGAACGTGCCACAGGAGTCTGTTTAAACTGGGGATAATCTAGTTAGGACCTCCCACAGATTAATGATTTCAGCAAGCACAAGAGTTAATTTGCAGGCAATATCAGTGCCACAGAGTGGAGAGAACACCTGCAGGTGGGCAGGTGTGGTCAGGAAATGGCTGTGTGAGGGGATGTGCTGCCTGATCCTTGTCCTTTGGTGGAGACCAGGTTCTGCTGCACCTCCCAACAGGTTTTCTCCATAAACACATGAACATTTAGGTCTGATTCAGCCCTCACTTCCTTGTCTGAAGTTGTGTGAGAGTTGTCAGTGGTTTGAGTGGGAGCAGGATGGGGACTGCCAGTATTGTAGCAGAAGTGGCCATGGTTTGGTGGTGATGGGTGACAACTTCCTCCTTGAAACATGATGTCACCTTGTCACAGACATGAGGAGAGGAAGTGTCTGGTCCTCATCCAGGCAGGGGAGACATTTATTTGACAAATCCAGGGCTTTCCTTTTCCCCATTTCTCTCACAAGCTGTATTAATAAAAAATGCTTTTATAGAATCAGAGCTCTTCACATTTATTTTATTTTTGGGGGGGAAAAAACCCCAACTTTTCTAATCCCAAACACACAGAGCCCTCTCAGAACCACCACAAATTTCCATTGTAAAAACTGGCACCCTGCAGTCGTGTTCCTCTTCATCTCCAACACCCTGAGACAACCCCAGGCCATGAAATGAAGGTGAGAATCCAAAACCTGGTGATAACAATGCCAGTCAAGAACTGCTCCAGCTTCCCAGCAGTGGAAAAAGCCTGAGGGGCAGGACACATCTCCAGTGACCTGGGAGGGACAGGGCTGGCTCATGGCACGTGATCTTTTGTCCTCCTGTGTCTGATCAGCTCTTGCCCCTTGGATGTGTTATTAATTCTTGTGTTTTGTCTTGACTTGAAAGTCATGGCTACAAAACAAAAAGGTTTTTTTCCATCTCAGTCCCTCAAGGTTCACAGACCAATTCATATGGAAGCCTTTGAAGTCCTGTGTGCTCTTTTCATGGCCTTCAAGTGTGGAGTAATGCCTAAAAGAAAGAAGAATTCTTGGAACCACTTCCATGTCTCTTTTGAACTTGGTTCCCCTCCCTCTCTGCCATGGTGACCTCCTGAGATGCAATAAATGCACAATAAACCTGTACTGGGAGGAGATACAGCCTTTTATTTGATCTGACCTTAACATGCTGCCATGCCAACTGCTGGGGAAGGTTATTAATTATTAATTCTTTATGTTTGTGTCCAGCTGGCCTCAAATTGTTAATTGTGTTTTGGATGTAATCAGCCAAAAGGGCAAGTGAAATATCAGTATGACATCAGTGAGGGAATAAGGGAATGCTGCAGTCTGAAAATGTAATCAGTGGAGCACGGATGTGTCTGACTCCTCTGAGCCTGCTCCAGCTTCTGATTTCTCTGCATCAAGTCTTATAAACTGGATCTGAGCTGACAGAAAACAACATGTGATGTCATTTAGGCTGCCTTTTCTGGGAGTTTGGCAGGCATGTACAGGGGAACAGTCCTTAGGTACTTGTGTCAGCACCATAAATGCTGTTCTGTGCAGGCTGTAACTCTTCAGAGTAATCTCTTTATTCCAATATCTTTTCTTGGGGGGAGGGAACAAGAATAAAATACTTGGGGAATAAATCCCCACAAATACACAGAGCTGAAAATCTGGTTGCTGGAGCCAGGATGTGAAGAAAATCCTTCATTTGATTTCTCTTTAGCTGAGGTGTGTCAGGTCCATGGAGCAGTTTCCTTCAAAGCAATTTTGTCACTGTCCTTCCTTTTCCCAGATCAAACCCCTGACCCAGAGTGTGGTTTAGAGAAAGAATTGGGATGGAATCAGAAAAAAAGGAGGTGTGAGGCTCTTCTGGATCGTTTGATTTGGGATATTTGAGCTCAGAGAAGGGCTGTGGTCTCTGTATGGGTGCAGGGCTGCTGAGCTGGAAATGGGGGTTTAATACTTAAATCAGAATTTTTGCTGCTGAAAACAGCTTTGTTACTAGATGAGGCAGCTTTTGGTAGCTCAATTCCTTGACACATAAAAGGGTCATGATGCATAAAGGTAGAAGGAATTGTGATATTTTACCAGCTGAGAATTTGAAGCCTCTGGATGAAATAAGGTCTGTGATTATGGGATAATCTATGGGTCAGTCAAGGGCCTGACTTTCAGTTCATGGAGATTGATTTTATTCCTCTTGCTTTCACAGAATCACTCCCACTTCACATCAGTGCCAGGAGAATATTCCTGCAGCCACAGCCTGACAACTCCAGACTTCTAAGTAGGGACCTGTGCAATTACCAGGGCTGAATTTAATTACAGCCTCTCAATAAAATGGCTCGTGACAGAATGTACAACTCAATAAATTCACCAGATTTCATCACACACAGTTGCTGTGGGGATTAAGTAGTATTAAAAAGGCAGATGTGTTTATAGTGATCAAGCTGCTATTTAAAGTTTTCAGTAGGGGAGATCTGCCTGCTAACAGTTAAGCTTAAATGTTAAGGATTTTCACCTTATAAACTCCTCTTAAACAATAGGCACATTTAAAGCTGGTAGGAGCAGGAAATAATGTGTAAAACTGCAGTCTGTAATAGCAACTGGAGCCCTGAATCCATGGTTTTTATTACATACACAATTTTGGTAACATCTGACCCTAATTCATGTTTATATTGTCCATTTCAAACAGTTTTTCTCCTTCCTGGTAGTGGCATTCAGGAGCTGAAGCCCCAGAAAATTTTCATGCATGCTTTGGATGACACTTAATTAAACCAGTTGAAAAAGATCCTTTCCAGTGGAAAGCTGGAAGCATGGGCTATTAATAGAAGCTCCAGGAACGGGTTGTTTGCAAGCCAAGGCTTGCTCAACTGAGGCAGGATGCAAAAAATAAAAAAAAAAATGCACATGCCACAATGCCAGGAAGCTATAAAACCCATTAATCCCCACCCATGAGCACATCCATCCCAAAAAGCAGAGTTTTGTTTTCAAGGCAGGGCAAAGAGCTGGATCCAACTCTCCCTCTGAAGCAATAATTCCTCTGGAGTTTAGCAAGGGGTCAAAAATATAAAGGCATTGCTCTTCATCTGCAATTTTTTTTTTTAATTTGAGAGAGATTCCAAGTGCCAGAAAGGGATTTTTCTGGCTCTGGTCTCTGAGTATCCTGCAGGCTGTTGAGTATTCCCCAGCCTTCTGTGCTGGATGCCCCTTGCCCACCTCCCTTCTTGCTCAGGGTGCTGGTTCCACCCTGCTCCAGGAAAGCTCTTCAGGAGCAGAAGGTGATGTGATGCAACATTTCCTCAAGCCACCATTTAAAGCTGAGCTTGGCACCGTTTTCAGTGGGCTCTGGAAGTGGTTTTAAAGCCTAGGAGCAGCTGGATGAAGACAAGGAGATGTTCCAGGCCAGCCTTAACTGTGGTTCAGCTTTTAGGCTGCCCTTTCTGGAATCAGTTGTTGGACTTGATCTGTGTGGGTCCCTTCCAGCTCAGGGTATTCCATGGTTCTGTGAATTGTGTAAAAAAGCAGTAGGAATGATCTGAACTTTGAAATTACTTGTGTGTGTATGGGATTGTGCTGGGATCTGATTTTAGTACAGGTTTTATGTTAATCCATGATAAGGATGTGTTAATAATGGGTGATGCTAGCACTCTATATTATATAAAGTGCTGCTAGCACTTCTAACCTGTGTAGATTTTTCCATGGTCATGTTAAAACAACACTGCTTTATTTTCCCCCATCCTTGCAGCATTTAATCCATTCCCCTAAATTTTTGCCTTCCCCTTTCATTTCACACCCAATTATCTCCCCACCAGCACCTACCCAGTCTGGCCCATGAGATACAGAATATTCCAGCATGGCTGGGTGCCAGCTTTGGTGCAGAAGGGATCACCCAGTGTTGTTGTCTCACTTCAGCTCATTGTCTGCCTTTAATCCTGAGCTGATTAATCTGCCCGAGGAGGAGGAGGAGGAGGAGTGAAGGACCCTGAGCTGAGCAAGGCAGGCAAGAAAACAGCCCTGGCTGGTGGTGGGTGGGAGCTGGAGCACTGGGAAGCAGGAGCAGATGCACCTTGTAAGCCTGTGTATAATGACAGGAAAGCCAAACCAGGAAGGGTAATTAAGAGTCTGGATGATTAGGGCTGGAGCATGTGCTCAAATCCCACTGCTCTCAGAGGGGAGGTGAGAGCTGGGATTGTCTGGGAGAAGGACAGACTATCCAGGTATTTTGGAATCCTGTCAGTGTTTAACAAGGAAAAAATTAGAATATTTGTAATGTATAAAATAGTTTTTCTCATTTTTTTAAAAAAGTTCCTTTGCTGGTGTAACAGCCTTGTTTGCTCTCAGCCCTGGGCTGCTGCATTTTGGGTTCTGCTGCAGGTTAAAAGATAATCTACAGAATGTTTTCTGCTCTTAGCTGAGAAACCAATGTAACCCTGAGCTTGGTTTGCCCTATGCCTTGCTGAGAGTGTGTTAAATAAAGAGCAACATTAGGATTAGGCCTGAATTTCACTCAGATTCAGGGAGCCACTACAAGGCCCACAGAGCTATTTGATTTCTTCTTTGAAGATTTCAGCACTGATGAAGTGATTCTTACATTATCTTTTCCTTTCCTTTTTTTTTTTCCTCTCTGTTTTGTTTCCGTTTTTGGAGCAAGCTTTGAGTTTAAAAATGAGCTGGCAACTTCCTTCTCAGACCTCAAACAGCTGAATTAATTTGCACAGCAAAAAAAAAAAAAATCAACAACAGGAAGACAACATCTGGCTGGGAAGCACAGCAGATCAAGGCTGTGCTGGTGGAGGGAATAAAGGGGTGACAACAGCCTGTGTCACAGCCTGTCACAGCAGTTTATCCTCAGTGTGCCCTGGGGATTGAAGATTCCTGGTTCCCGAGGTGATGGAAGGAAAGATGGGGCAGTGGGATGGGATTCCAGGGAGGAGGAGCACGGTGGGATCAGGACAGCACTGCTTTTCCCATGGGAAGCCTCCTGGGAGGGAGATTTGCTGTGACTGGGGTGGGTCAGCCCTTGTGTCCGTGCTCCTGGGACAGATCATCCCCGGGGGTCATCCTGGGAGCCTGGGGCTGTGGGAACGCCGTGGGATGGAGCCTCCATCAGCTCCTGGTGCTGCTCTGGAGCACAGGGATCTTTTTGTTTTACTCTGAGCTCTTGAGCTGTGCCTGAGAGCTGGAAGAAGCTTCTCTGAGCTGCAGTTCCTGGCCATCTCAACAGGCAGAAGCAGTTTCAGAGCTCAGTCCTTTTAGGAGCAGACAGTCAAGTGTGGCTGCTTATTGCAGAGAAAATGCAGTTGAACTCAGAATGGGAAGAAATGATGTTGGCTGACTCCAGTTCAGAAGGCTGAATGATTTCTTTATTATAACACATTAATNGAAATTGTTTTCTCTTTCTTCGCTTTCTGCTCCTCTGTAAAAATTTCCTGAGAGAGAGAAGAATGTGGGTACCACAGCTACTCTCCTTTCCTGGGCCTGGGCTCATTTTTACTTATTTGGTCTCCCCCAAACCCCACCCTCTCACAGAGGGATGTAGGCCATGATCTTAAAATGTGTTTGGCCCCTCCCATTGCACAGAGGATGGAAGAATGGAGGAGACTGCCATTTGTGTCTGAATTGCCTCCAGACCAGGATTTGCTATTACATCCACTTTCTCCGTGCCTTTTGTGCAGCATCCACTCCTCCTGCTTGCTCTGCTGTGGCAGCACAGCTTCCATCCTGCCCTAGGGTCAGGTCCAGGACCCCAGCTCTTGGCCCCTCTCCAGGGATGTCCCTGTCACCATGACTCTCTCTTGGTGGGTCCTTTCCCTGAGTCTCTTCAGACCAGTTCAGTCCCAGGGTGCAAAGGCTGTTGCTTACCTTGCACTCTCAGGCTGCTTTCCTGCTGAGCTCTTCCATGTGGATGTGGGGAAGTGGTTGTTTGTCAGAATCTGTGATATTTAAGTGATTCCTGAATTGTAGAAAGTCTCTGTCTCTCAGCCCCGTGCCAAAGAAGAAGTTGTAATTGGTCTGTGCTGGTTTCCAAGGTTGTTCATTCTTGCTCATCTCTAACATGTTCTCTCTGCCCTGCAGCAGCTCTGTCNAGGGATGCCCTGCATTCCCACAGTTGTTTGCTGGTGTTTGCCTGGCAGAGCTACTGTGGAGAAAAAGTGTGCTGTGTTTTGAAGGGGCTAGAGAGTGGTTTGGCTGTCAGGGAGCTCAGGGGAGCTGCCACAGGAGATATTCCCACCCCTGGAGCTGACTTCCCTGCACACTTGCACCAGCACCTCCATGCCTGACCCTTATTGCAGCCAGCTGTGGTTTGGCTTTGTCAGAGAGCTGAGGGAGCTCCCTTAGCCCTGGTTCTGCCTCCAGAAATCCCATTAGTCATCCCTGGGCAGTGCATGAGGTGAGGTGGTGATAAAGCTCTGATCCCTGACAGCACAGTGTTCCTGGGAGCTCCAGAGCATTCCCAGGGCTCAGTGCTGGGCTCTGAGGACTCTGTGTTAACCCCTTGGTGCCTTCAGGCACAGTTTCCCAGTGCCCACAAACCATCCATCACCTTGGGGCTGACAGAGCTCTCAGGGCACCTTTAGTCTCAGGTGGAGATGGATTTACTTCTGTGATGTGTTAGAGATTAAATGGACTTTTATTTTTGATTTTTAATTAGACATTTGTGTAAACCTGGGCTTTCTCCACATCCCACTGGAAAAGCAAAGTGAATGTTATTTTTCTCCCTGTTGTTCATTCTGCTTAAGCTAAAGATTAACTTTGGCAGAGTGACAGGGGTTCTGTACTGGCCAAGAAGCAATTCAGGCTGGAAGTTAGCAGCAGGTTTCTGACCACTGGGGTGGAGCACATCATGGAACAGAAATGGGATGATTTTTTTTTAAAACAGGTCAGTTTATTGACTGCTTGTATTTGGGCTGCTTTTCTCAGTGGTGGTGAAAAGCACATCCCTGGTGTGGTGCCAGACAGGAGGCAGATTTCCAAGCCTTCAGTCACAGCATGGGTTTCTGTGATGGGGATGGAGGCAACAGAGACCACCAGCCACTCCTGGAGCACCAAACTGACTGGAGCTGCAGCTGCTAAGGCAGTAAGGATGTGATGCTTTGCCTTTTGGGAAGCACAAACATTCTAAGCTGTTCTTTGCAAAGGGGAGAGGGTGGGCAGAGTTCTGCAGCAGGGATGGTTGTTTTGGGTGAGCTCTTGGCTTTCTGCAGTGTGTGCACAGCTCAGGAGCTGAGGGGTCTCTGCTGAATTGGTGACTGAGGCTTGTGGCTGCTCAGGAGAGCTGGGCTGCCTTTCCCAGTGTGAATCTGGTTCTTTAGGCAGTGCAAAGCCAGTAAATCTTGGCTGCTGTGTCTGTGTGGGGGTAAAGCAAAGCTTTGTCCTGCCCTGAGGGTGAGTGGAACCCACGGGCTCTGTCTCTCATCTCAGCTGTGACTTAGAGCAGCCCTGATCTAAGTTAAAAAAAAAAGCTGCTGATAATTGAAGCAACTTTTTATTTTTCTGTGTGTTTTAATGTAGAATCAAGCCAGGTCCTCTCCTCCTCCCCAGCAGTGCTCCCCAGTTTGTGACCCCTGAAATCCCACAGGCTTTTCCTACTCTCTCAGTTCAGTACTGGAGATGCTGACTTGCTTTTTTTATTTCACTGTGTCTTTTGAAGATCTCAGAACTCTGTGTGCTCAAATAAAAACCAGGAACATGGAACCTTCAGATCCAGGTCCCTTGCATCACCCTTTGAGGCTGTCCTGCAGCTGCAGCTGCCTGTGAATCCAGTTGCTGCTGGATTTGGTGTGAGGATCAAACTGAGCAGGTGCCAGAGGCAGCAGGACCTTCTCAGTGTCAGAGAGATCTCTCCAACCACAAATTGTTGGTCCTGCTTCCTCCAGTCCTCTGGAAGGTGCTCCTGGCTGGGATGTGTAGCACCAACAGTTGTAGTAAACAAGCTGTAGTAACAACTCATTTTCCTTCAGTTGCTGCTCCATAATCAACTTCATGGCTGGATTCTCTAGCAACCACTGAGAAACTGCAAACTTAGGAACATTTTAAGGGGAAAGAGGATTCCTTGATTTTGCAGCAGCCTCTGCCCAGCTGTGCTTGCTGTCCTGGGCTGCTCCATAATCAATTCCATGGCTGGATTCTCTAGCAACCACTGAGAAACTGCAAACTTAGGAACATTTTAAGGGGAAAGAGGATTCCTTGATTTTGCAGCAGCCTCTGCCCAGCTGTGCTTGCAGTCCTGGGCACCTAGGAAAGCTTCAGCACCAGCAGTTGACCAGTGCTTTGTTGTCATTCCCAGTTGACCACGTGGTGCCTGAGCCTGGCACCAGTTTGCTGACGGCGTTTGACCAGTGGCGAGAGTGGGCAGACAGCAAATCCTGCTGTGACTACTCCCTGCATGTGGACATCACTGAGTGGCATAAAGGTGTCCAGGAGGAGATGGAAGCTCTGGTTAAAGATCATGGTAAGCTCAGGGAAGCCTTGCCCCTCCTTGTTTTTCAGGGTCCCCCATGATTTAGGGCTGTCTCTCATGTAGTATTTAATTTTTATATCCCAATAAAGCTGTTTTGGGCCCATTCTGGCTCCTTGAGAAGGTTTGGGCAGTTGGGATTGCAGAGCCCTATTATTTAGGGCTGTCTCTCATGTAGTATTTAATTTTTATATCCCATTAAAGCTGGTTTGGGCCCATTCTGGCTCCTTGAGGAGGTTTGGGCAGTTGGGATTGCAGAGGGCTCAGGGGTTGGGGCACACTGGTGTTGCAGCACTGATTTTGCAGAGGTGAATCTCCTGCTTTTCCCATGCAGAGCAGCTCCTGTGTCCAGGGAAGGTCCTTTGGGTTCATCAGTGCCCTTGATGATGCCTGCAGCCATTAAAGTGCTGTAAACAAGGGAAATAGGAGCCCCAGGAGGACCAATCCAGCTCTGGATGCTAGAAGTGAAGAGCTGAGTAAAATAACCTCATAGGTTTCCCCCCTCTTTATTTCCTTGGCATTTCATCCTCAGGCTGGAGTAATTTTCCATCCTATTTGTAGTTTCAAAACCCAGCATTTTATGCTGTAATGGGAGCTTCCCACACGTGCTGGGTGACAGCTTTTAGTGGTTCCAAAGGCTGGAAAAGAGGAAAAGCCAGCTGAGGATCAGTGGGTCAGTTTGGACACGTCACAGACACATATTTCCCATCCTGGAGGGTGAGGGGGGTCAGCCATGCAGGTCCTGCTTTTGTGCAAGATGCATTTTTGCTTTTATTTTGTTACTCAGCCTCCTACAGTGAATTCATGGAATTATTGCTGGGGGCTGATTTAGGGATTGTAGTCCATGGTTTTACCTGCGGTGTGCTCTCTTTCCCCCAGGTGTGAATTCCTTCTTGGTGTACATGGCTTTCAAAGATCGCTTTCAGCTCAGTGATTCCCAGGTAGGAAGGAAGCCTTCATGTTTAATTTGTCACAAATTAGTGTTTAAATTCAATATCCTGGGATCTGACACTGTCTCCTGGTTCCAGTCTTTATGTGTGTAACAGTACCTAAGATCAGCAACAGCACCCTGGTTTGAAGATTATATTTTTAATTAAAAATAAAACCCAACCAACAGCTAACCCTGAAAGGCTTGGCTGAGAGAAGCAATAATAAAACTCTCATTTTGAGAGGTTGGAGGTTTTTTTCCAGCTCCTTTGGGGTAGAAGCAGTGGCAGTTCTATGAATTGCTAAGTTATGCCTCTGCACAGGGCAGGACAGGGAGATCTCTGGGCTAATTATAATTATTCTGTTGAATAGCTAAAACTGATCTGGTCCAGAGGTGGTTTTTTGGTGGTAGAATCACTGGGACCTTAGAAAGGAATTAATTGCCCTCCTGTTTGCTGTTCTGGTGGACCCATTTGGGCACATTTAGCTGTTCAGAGGGGCAGTTTATGTTTCTGAAGGTGTGGGAGGAGAGGAATGCCTGGGAGTGTTGGTGTGAGTTATCTCTGAGGGCTCTGGAAACATCTTGATGGCGCCACTTGGGGGTTACTGGACCTGAGCCCTCTCAGACTGGTTGCTGGAGTGGGAAATCACACTGCTCCTACCTCCAGATACTGGATTTCCAGGGAGAACATGCCCCCAGCACTCAGATAGAAGGGATGTTTTTCATGCCAGGCACCAGTAAATGAGACATCAAACAGGTACAACTCTGCAAGTCCTTTAAAATCATCCAGCTGTGGGGCTTGAGTTGTTGCTGTTTCTTCAAACATACTCCAAACCTGCCACTGGATAATCCTTCTTTGCCACATCAGCAGCATCCAGCTGCAGAATTGGGAGATTTCAGGCATGAAAATGGTTTGCACCTCTCCAGAAAAGCACATCTTACACTGCTTAGTGCTTCTCTTTCTCTTTTCTCTTCTGCAAAATCCTGTGTTCTGTGGGGATCTGGGGTGTGGCCTTCCCAGCAGGTGTGTTCCTGATGTGATGTGTGTTGTCTGTCCCCCAGATTTATGAGGTCCTGAGCGTGATCAGGGACATTGGTGCCACAGCCCAAGTGCACGCTGAGAACGGTGACATCATTGCTGAGGTATGGCCTGGCTGTTCCCTGAGTTACTGCCTTCAAATGCTGGCAAGGTTTAAATTCTGATCCTTCTTTGCAAACTGAGAGCCTCCCAGCCTTCTGAGAGCATGGCATGGCTGTATCAAGGGTGTGAGCAGGGCTGTACAGCAGTTTTTAACCCCTTTGACACTGATTAAATAGGTTTTTGTGGCAGCTTGCAGTTTGGGGTGGATATTGGGCATCTCTGCCTCTCCACCCAAAAGTGAAAGGCTGGATGTGGCTGTCACTGTGTGCAACAAAAAGTTCTGCAGGAAATAAGAGGAGCACTTAAGTAGGTTTTTAAATAGGTTTTAAATAGGTTTTTGTGGCAGCTGACAGTTTGGGGTGGATATTGGGCATCTCTGCCTCTCCACCCAAAAGTGAAAAGCTGGATGTGGCTGTCACTGTGTGCAACAAAATGTTCTGCAGGAAATAAGAGGAGGGGGAGTGGGAGGGGATGTAGCTTCATGCAGTACATGGGGTGCTGATGTTTGGGGTCTGTTTATCCTTCAAACAGCAGCAAGGGAGAAATGTTAATAATGTATCCAATTTAATCTTATCTCCAGCTCATTTTGTACACTGTGTCTCAAGCACCCAGAGGATTTCTGTGTTCTTTGGCTGGGCAAGAGCCCACCCCAGTCCTTGAGCCCAGTTGCAGGATGATTTTTTTTCCATGAGTTATCACTTTGCCACATCTTAAAGATGATTTTATAGATGCAAATGGGTGCTGAAAGTCGAGGGGCTATGAACCCAGTGTGAAGCAAATCCAAATAAAAGGTTTCCTTGACCTCCTGTGAGCAAATCAGCAAGGTTTTGTGAGCTCTGGTTATTCTCAGCAAGGGGAGTTGGACAGGACTTTCTTGCAGGGCCCTTGTGCAAAGCCCCATGTGATTTTTAGCCAGTACAGATGCTCAGGGTCCCACTCATGCCCCTTTACAATAGCTGTGTGTGCTGCAAGAAAAATTCCCTGTTGCTTTAAATCTCATCCCTGCTCATTTTTCTTCTCTGCCTTAGGAGCAGCAAAGGATCCTGGAGCTGGGGATCACAGGCCCTGAAGGGCATGTGTTGAGCAGACCTGAGGAGGTGAGAACTCCCCTGCCTTTGCATTTACCCCCTCCCCAATTTATAACATCTCTGCTTTGCCATTAAGTACTTCATGTTGTGGTGAATGTGGCTGGAAACAGGATTTTTCTGCTTTTGGGGTTATGGTGGTGGAATTCTGCTACTGTCCTCTCTAGGTCCAGTGTCTTGGGCTTCTCTCTTGGTCATTATTTTGTCAGACTTGCAGTGAATAGCAGAATTTTTTAATATATGCCCAAATCCTGTCACTGTTTTAGGTACTTCCATAGCTTCCATTACTGTGATATTTGATGTTTTGTTGAAATTATACCAATGGGATGGGGGTTTATACAGCAATGGATTAAGTGGTTTGCTGAAGGCACAGAAAATATGTACCAGAGAGGGGAGGTCATGCTCAGGCCTTAGCCCAGCACTTTAATATAGTTACCCTTCATATTTCCCCATGGATTTCTCCAGGGATGAGCACTCCAATCCCTCTAAGCCTTTGAAATAAATCCCAGAAGTATGAAAGAGCCTTAAAACTTTGCCTTTGAGGTTGGTTCTCATTGCATTCTTCACTCACAGTCCTTCACTGTCTCTAAGCTGGACACCTCACCATGGCATTCCAGCTTTGTGGGGTTCATCTGTTCTGTGCAAGCAGCTCTTTTTGTTCCTCCAAGATCCTGGGGCTTTGCTGCCTTCCAGATGTGGGAGCTGGGGCTGTGAGATCATCCACACATGCCCCTCATGCTCACTCTCCATTTCCTCCCCTTGATTCTGACAAGCAGCATCCAGAGGCATTTCAGCAGGAGCATAAATCATTCTGTTGCCTGGGGGAAAAAAAAAAAACCTTACTCCACTTGTAAGTGAACCCTCACAGAACACAGGATCTGTGTGTGGCTCCCAGAGCTGGAATCTTTTGCTTCCTGAAATTGTGAGCAAACACTTTGCACTGAGCTTTCCAGTCACCCATCCAGTTTGTGGTTTTTTAAACATATTTTTTGGCCTGCATCAGGGGAGTGGGAACAGATGCTGGTGTGACACTTCAGGGAGTTCAGTTTGTGTTGTTTTCAAAGGAACTCTGCTCTTACCTTAAAGGATCTGGACATCAAACCAGCCAAGTTGTGTCTGGCTGTTTAAGAGCTCATCCTTCATGGAGCAGCTTTGAACTGTGAGTTGTGTGGTTCCAAGGCATGGATGGATTGTTAATCTGTGCAGGACTGTGCTCTCCCTCAGTGCAGGGAGGAAAGGGGCAGCCTGGGGACACGTGGCTGCTGCAGATGAGGCTCAGTGAAGCCTCTCCCTGGTGTCACATGGGGCAGCCTCTGTGCAGCTGAACTCAGCTGTGCTCTGCCCAGCCTTGGGAACAGTTCCTCCTTGAAAGTCATAGGAAGCAGAGCAGGAAACGATGTCATCTGTTCCCTCCTCCCCTTCTGCAGCACGGGAGTGACTCTGTGCTGCTAAAAACATCCAGCTGCCCTTGGCCTGGCTGGTGATAGAGGCCAGATTCCAAGGGTGGCTGCAGATCCCTAATTCCTGTTGGCTTCAACGAAGTGGATGTTTGTTGTATCTCTCTGGGGTGCTGTTGACACTAGAATTGGCTTTTCCTGCTGTCCCTTAGGGAGTGCAGAGCCTGGCCTAAGGATGATTGGCATCTGACTGGAGAGCTCCTTAATTCAGACCTCCATCTACAGCAAACCAGCAGGAGTTGCTGAGCAAGCCTAAAACATTTATTAACTCAACACTCCTACTCATTTCAGGTAGAATAAATCAGAGTGAAGCATTCAGGGGCTGGCCGCATGCACTTGTGTCTTGGAGTGCACACATCTGAGTTCCCAGGCTGGCAGGAGCCTCACACTGAGGTTTAAGTTTCACTGCTGACTCGGGGGTTTGGCTGTGCTCACCTCAGTGTTCTGCATGTTGCAGGAGCCAGAAAACAGGGCCTGAGTTAAGACAGCACCATCCCAAGTCAGCCTCACCCATCACTTTCTTGAACACTCTGCCCCTCACAGCTCCGTTCATTCTGTGATGACTTTTCAGAGCAATCCATCATTTTTTTGTTTTTATTTCAGCCACAAAAATGCTGGAAGCACAAGCAGTCGAAATGCTCCAGGAAATGTCTGTCTTTTTTTTTTTTTTTTTTGTTTTGTTTTGTTTTGTTTTTTTTTCCAAGAGAACTGCTGTGCTAGGGCTTCTAATGCATCCTGGTAATTGCAAACATTCCCCTTTGGACTACTTGTTGGGTTATTGTTATATGCCTGTCACCATAGCATCTGGGCACGAGGCAGGAATTCAGCAGCCTTGTTCAGAAAATATTCTCCTGCTGCTTCACAGTTGCTCAAACGCCTTCTGCCCAAAAGTCTGGGGGTGTGTGTTGTTTTATCCCTGCTTTGCCTGCAGGGAAACTGAGGCACGGAGTGGAAATGTGGTTCCCAGGTGCTGCAGAGGCAGAGCCGTGCACAGACCTGCTCTGGTGGGGAGTTTGCAAAGGGAGGCCATGGCCTGGCAGCTCTGGCCTGTGTGAGTCCTCCCCTTGTCTCTCAGAAGGGACAGCTGGGCTTTTCTTGGCTCTTCCTTTCAGCCCTTGTGAGTGGTGCTGGCTGTGACACTTTGGGTCCAACATCCTGGAACAAAACCCTCCCTCCCAGCCTTTCCCATTTGCCTGGGGCATCTGGGTGAGAAAATACCCCCTTGTGAGCATCCCCTGCCTGGGGCTGTAACCCTTTGTGCCCCAGAGAGCACCCTGCTGACCCTGGGGGGCTGGTTTGCTGTAAAAACTCCTGGCTGTTTTTTCCTGGAGTGTTCTGGCTGCACACAGGTCATGGGTGTGCAAGTGGTGGCTTTGCTGGCATGAGCAGAGCTGTTCAGGACACTTGGACATCAGCCTGGCCACAGCTCCCTAAGCTGGTGGTTCTTTTCCTCCAAGCACAGTGTTGAGAGCCAGCAGTCACAGAATCCCAGAGTGGTTTGGGTTGGAAAGGACCTCAAAGCCCACTCAGTCCCACTCCTGCCACGGGCAGGGACACCTTCCACTATTCCAGATGCTCCAAGCCCCGTCCAGCCTGGCTCTGGACACTTCAGGAATGAGACACAACCTGTCTGGGCAATGTATTCTGGGACAGGTGATGATGATTTGTGGCACTTGGGCTATCAGTCACTGCAGAGCAGATTTCCACAAGTGCTGAGTGTGTGCCAACACCACCAGTGTTGCATCTCTCCCCTCTAAGAGGGGAACAGAGCACAAACTTTTCATGAAGGTTTGCTGTCAGAAGCTGAAAGAGCTGCAGAGAGAGAAAAACATCTCTTACCTCTGTTCTCTGTTCTCCCTGTAGAATGTGAAATAGAGATTGTTTATCTTTGGTGACCAATCAAGTCCAGCTGTGTCTGGACTCTGAGAAAGTCACAAGACTAAGTTTAGTAGTCTAAGATAGGTAAGTTAGAAGTAAGTATGTAGTGTAGCCTCTCTTCAATTATTATTAATGTATTTTAGCATAGATTTAATGAAGTATATTCAGCACCTCAAAAGCCTTCTGATATCCTCAGACATCCTTCTCATCTCATCTCTCATGGGGTGCCCCTACTTACACAATACACCAGAGTCCATGGGAGAGGTTCTGGGAGCCTCCTGCACTGGGGAATCTGGTGGGGGATTGCTCTGGGTTTGTTCCCTCTGTTGTTCACTTGAAGATGTCTGTGGCACTGCTGGCAGCAGGCACAGTGAGCATCACCAGGCTGTTCAATCTGTCATCTGCATCCTTTGATTGGGACGTGTGATCCATAAAACCAGAGCCATGCCCATCATCCCGAGGCTGCAGTTACAACGTGACCCTCACTTGGACTGAGCTCAATTCTCTGTACACATGCAAGGAAAAGCAGCTGATTTATGGGGTGGTTCACACTCTCTCAGATCCCCAGCCAGGGATTGTAGTGGAGGGTACAATTTAGGAGGCTTGTTTGCAAACGTGGTTTACCAGAGTATGTGGTGCAGCATCTCCCTTCTGCGTGGGCTGGAGCAGGAGCAGTTCTGTTGAGTCAACATTTAGTTGCTTATTTTTGTCTAGGTTAAAGAAGGGGCTTAATCATTCTGACCCTGAGCACCTGGGCTGTTGTTTTAGTTCAGGCAGAGAGGCTCTGAAGCAGCCTGGGAGAAAAGGTGGTAATGAGAGGGGACTGCAGCTTGATGTCATTTAATTGTTGTGATTACGCTGTGCCTTTTCAGGCTCAGAGGTGGGAAAGGCCTTGTCACTCCTTGTTTTCTGGGAGAGCAGGGTCTGTGACTTCTGAGGATGAGTGGGGTGCTGGTGGGTGTCCCTGACCTGCTGCTGCCTCTGTTCCTCAGGTGGAGGCAGAGGCTGTGAACCGGGCAATAACCATTGCCAACCAGACCAACTGCCCCCTGTACATCACCAAGGTGATGAGCAAAAGTGCTGCTGATGTCATTGCCCAAGCCAGGAAGAAGGGTAAGTTATTTCCTCCTTAGCTCATGCACTTCAGCTCCTGCCAACATCAGCTTCATCCCTACAGGAAAGGTTTCTTTTTCATTTCCCACACACACGGATTCAGTGGTTGTGTCAGAGCCAGGAGCTGCTTGTTCTGCTCAGTCCTGAACTCGTTTATTCACACTCATCCTCCCCCACCAAGCCATGTGCCTTCATGGTATCACTGAGTCATTCCATGCTCTCTCCGTGTAGAGAATTCCCCTGGAGACTGCAGCTGGGTCCTCCTTCCAGCTGCTGTGGTTTTCCCTTGGTGCTTTCTGCTGCTCTTCCTGGGGCCAGCAGTGATTCCTGACAGAGCTCCTGACTCACAAGCCCTGTTGTATTTAAGCTGGAGCAGCCAAAGAGGCCCACCAGTTCCAGCTGCCTGCTGTGCTTCTTGCCTGTGGAATAGATGCTTTCCATGTGGTGTAACTCACAGCCTGACATCCGTGCAGGGATGGGAATCAGCAGGCTGGGTTAGGTTTGGGAATTGTGACTGCCTCTGATAACTCTGCTTGGGGATGCTGCAAGAAGCAAGACTCAGTCCTGCTGCAGATGCTGCTGCCCGTGTCTCTCCTCTCTGACTGAGGCTTGTGAGGGAGGTAAACTGCTCTGAGGGATGCAGGAGCTTCCCCCAAGCCCTGCCCCTGTTGCCTGGCTCACAAGGAGTCAGGGTTGCCCACGGAGTGAGTGCTGTCTGCTGCTTTATCCTGTGACTAAAGCTTTCACTTCTATTTAAAGCTGCTCGGGTTGGGTGAGTAACCAGCAGGGATGATTTACCCCCTTCTTTCCTCACAAGGCTTGGATTTAATTCTCTGCAGCCTAAATAAGCCTGGATGGGCATACAAATTACATCACTTTCCATCTGGGTGTTTGATGCAAGAGGAGCTGATTTCCAGCAAACAGATTGGTGTTTGTGCATCGGCTCAGGAGTATTTTGGTCCATGATTCCTGTTAAAGGAGTTGCTGAGGAGGACTGATTTTCAAGGCTGTCTGTGAAAGCAGCTCAAGCCATTTGGAATAAATCTTTCCCAGCTCCATCAGAGGGGATCATCCTGAAGGAAGATGCATTGACCTAGCAATGTGGCTGCATGCTGCATCCCCCCAGAAAAGAACTCGATGTCGTAGTGCAGCTGTATCCTGAGAGCCAGGGAAGCCTCTCTTCCCTTTTCCAGATAAAATACTGAAGGCACGTGCCTCACAAAGGTGGAGCATCAATAGAAACACCTTCTTGCTACACTCAGTGTCCTGAGACCACCAGTTGCAAGTGGAGTGGGGCTTTGGGATGAGGGACCACACACCTGGATCACAGAAAGCCATAAAACACAGCTTGGCTTGGGTGGATGTTACCCTGCCTCTGAAGGGTGCTGGGATTGTCCCAGATGAATGATCCACAGGGTTCACTTCACTCAGCCTCCTGAGCGAGCCAGAACATGCAGTTTTCATTCAAAATGCATTTTCTCCTTATAAAGAGAATTTGGGGTATAAATGGTGCCCCATCCTCTGTTCCTTTATTCAAATAACTCAAGTTAAATGCTGTGCAGCAACCGAGGAGGGCCACACGCACTGGTCTTGCCCTCCCAAACAATAGAGGAAACATAACCAAAGACTATCCAAGGCAAAAACAAACCAGGATTGATTTGCTAAATGGCAAAGAACAGACAGTATTTAAAGCCAGACGTTCCCAGTGTTTTGTATGGAGGAGATTCCCTGCAGACTCTGTCGCTGGCAGATCTGGAACCCGAAAACATCACTCCCTGCAGAACAGTGTGCTGGACCACAAGAGGCCTCCCATTAATAGCCAGCATGTGTTTGGCCTTGTTTTGATTTTCAGAGCCCTATTTGTGGCCAGTGATGTCAGGGAGCCTCTTCCTCTGCTCCTGGAAAGTCTCTGGCAAAGGCTGTTCCTGGGAGCAGCATGGAGCCAGTTAATCATCGTCCTGCCTCAGCTAGTGGGCTCTTTCCCAGCTGTCTTGAGACCCCAGAGACATAACAGCAGCTCTGGCAATACAGTGAAAGAAATATTCTGTCTTTTCACTCTGCATGGTGAGGTGTGAGACCCTGCTGACCAGCTCTGGTTGTCCCTCTGCCCATCTTTCCTGACTGAAGTATTCAGGGTTGGCATCTCAGCCACCCAGATCTTCGGTAGGCAGATCCAAACCCATGAAGCTCTTGGGGAGGCAGGTGGGTGGGCACAGAGCAGATTTTGGCAAGGTTGCATTTGGTGAGCAGATCCTTGGGGCTGCCAGCTGGTGCTGCTTTTGAAGTTGCAGCATCTGCTTGGTGTGCAGATGGTGCTGGTACGTTCCAGCCTGCAGAGTATCCTGGCCTTAAGCATCGGCTGCTCCTTCATGTGGTTCCAAAAATGTTAATGAGCAGGAAGGATGCACTGGTGGTGAGCACACTGGACAGAGTCAGGAGGTGCAGTTCCATTTCCCAGTTCTGCCACAGTTTTGCTGTGTGCCTTTGGGGGGGATCACAGAGTTCCCTTGTGCTGTGTTTGTGAACCAGGAGCTCTGATATTTCCCCTGTGATTTGTTTTCTTTGTATGCAGAAAAACTTTCCTGGTAGGAGTTTTCTCCCACGTGGTCTATGCACAGACCCTACTCCAAGAAACCTGGCTGTTGTAAAAATGCAGGTGAACCCAGGATGGGAAGAAATGATGATGTCTGACTCCAGTTCAGAAGGCTGAATGATTTCTTTATTATATCTATATTATAATACATTAATATACTATTTAAGGAGGATACTAAAACTACATCTTACATTTCTAACTACCATATCTAACTCTAACTTGTCTCCCTCTCCCTGAGAGAGTCCAGGCACACCTGGACATGATTGGCCACCAGACCTAAACAATCCCCACCAGAATCCAATCAAGCAATCACCCCAGGTAAACAATCTCCAAACACATTCCACATGGGAAAACAAGGAGCAGAAATAGAAATTGTTTTCTCTTTCTTCTCTCTGTGCTCCTCTATGAAAATTTCCTGAGAGAGAGAAGAATGTGCATGCCACACCTGGCCTTGTTAGAAGGTCTTTAATTCATACTGTAATGTACAAAAACTCTTTTTAAAATTCTTTTTCTTGCACATCTCGATCAGACTGAATCTCCTCACTCCCTTACAGTTGCTCTCAGCTTCTTCCACAAAGTTCTTGGCTCAGGATAAATAAATAATAAAATGAATATAAACAATAAAATGAATCTTTACAGTAACCATTTCAAGGACAATTAATCAGTGCCAACCTCTGCAGTTGTGTAAAGGATTGTGCACATTTTCCTGCTCCCAGCTCTGGTCAGTAGCAATATCTTTATTTAATGCTTCAGAGGAAGTACCAGGCAGCCCTGCAGCATGTGTCCTTTCCCAGGAGGATGCTTTCTGCCAGGAAGCCAGGCTGGAAGTGCACATTCCTTGGTGTTCACAGGGGGTTTATGTGTGTCCCTGTCCCACAGGCACCGTGGTGTATGGAGAGCCCATCACAGCCAGCCTGGGCACTGATGGATCCCATTACTGGAGCAAGAACTGGGCAAAGGCAGCAGCTTTTGTTACATCCCCACCACTGAGTCCTGACCCCACCACTCCTGATTTTCTCAACTCACTACTGTCCTGGTGAGTAGAGCTTTCTGTGTTCAAACAGCATGTGATTCATCATGGGGAAATGGTTGATAAAATAAGGGATGTTGCTGCCAGCAAGCAAAAAGCTGTTCCACCTTCAGGAGCATTCCTGTGACAATAAAATACCTTAAATACTTTTTGTTTTTCTTCCAGTGGAGACCTCCAAGTGACTGGCAGTGCCCACTGCACCTTCAACACTGCTCAGAAAGCTGTTGGGAAGGACAACTTCACCCTGATCCCTGAAGGAACCAATGGCACTGAGGAGAGGATGTCCATCATCTGGGATAAGGCTGTGGTAGGTCACACCTGTCATGGGTTTAGGTTTCAGCTGGACATTCAGAGTGGCAGGAGCTGCAGGAATGTGTTATCTTCTTGTCATGGTCCTTCCACTTGGTGTTTTTGGAGACCACTTGGTCTGACTGTGGAGATCCTTGGGAATCTGCTGCACTGCCAGCTCTTGGCTGGCTCATGCAGTGACTGCTGTGGTGTCCCCCCAGGTGACTGGCAAGATGGATGAGAACCAGTTTGTGGCTGTGACCAGCACAAATGCAGCCAAAATCTTCAACCTGTACCCGCGGAAGGGCCGCATCGCCGTGGGCTCTGACGCTGACCTGGTGATCTGGGATCCTGACAGTGTCAAGACAATCTCTGCCAAGACTCACAACATAGTAAGGATGTTCCCTACCATTCCCTGCTTCCTTTCCCCCTCTCTTCCTCAGTGCCAGGCTGTGCTGCCAGCAATGGGAGCTTGTGACAGCTCAGGGCTCCTTTTCCCCGTGCCTGAAGCCCTCTCTGGTCTCACTCTGGAGCTCGAGTCCATCTGAGATCATGTGGATTCCCCCTGGAGCAGGGAGCTTGTCTGCTCTTCCTGAGTGTTGGGTGCATAGATCTGGGCTCACAGAAAGCTCTTTAAATCCTCTAAAATATGCAAAGGGCTCCTAGGACAATGTGTTGTTTATGACATCCAGGCTTGCCAGTGCAGGGAATGAGAACTGCCCCTTTTCACTGAAGTGTTATCAGCTCACAGACACTTTTTCTGGAAATCTGGCCCAGATCCAGGGTCTGAGTGGATTTATACCACCTACTGATCTGGCACATGTGTGTGGAGTCAGGATTTTCCTGGTGGCCACCCCCACATTAGTTGGCAAAGGACAGTACCCAAACCAACCAGACCTTCCCCTTAGCCCTTCTGCAGCCTGTGGCTGTTAGCTTCTGCAGTGGTGGCACTCCTGGGGACACTTCTGCTGAGTCCCATGCCTTACACCTGGCCCCTGCAGTGACCAAGCTCTCTCAGCCTGTGGGAATCTGCAGAATGGTTCCAGTGCAGGGGCCTGGCTGGAGTCTCCCTGTGACATTCAAGCCCTGTCTCAGAGAAAGCAGCCACTGTTTGCATTTGTTGACAACTTGTTTTGCTGTTGACCATGAACCTATGGAATCTTTCCCTGGAGAAAAAAACTGCTTGTTCTTCTTTCCCATGAATGCTTTCATTCACTCTGGAGCTGAAGGAGCAAAATTTTCTTCCACACTTGGATCCCTGGGCACATTGACAAGGAAACATAATTTTTTTTAAAGGTTTGGTTCACTTCCCTCTGACTTAACTCTTTGTCAGAATTGGTCACAGATGGTTTTGCTTCATCCTGCCTCTGCTTAGGCTTCTGACAGAGGAATTCCAGGAGTCTGGTCACTTCAGTCACCTTAGGGGTGCTTCCAGACTCCTTCCAATCTGGGGAGGAATGACTTAAGAAGAGGGAACCCAGGGACTCACTGCTTTTAGGTGCCAGAATTCATGGTCTGAACCTGGGCTTGTACTTATGAATAGCTCAGAGAGCTGGAAGTAGTTTGGGTGGAGTGCTTGAAAGTCATTTCTGTTTAGTGGCTGTTGTGTTTGGGAAATGAACCAGGCTAATTCAATTTCCTGACCCAGAACTCATAGACTTTCTCTGTTGTGGATATGCCCAAGTGCAGTCAGGATTGGTTCTGTGATTTTGCTGTGGATCTGGGCAAGGCAAAGGAGAACCAGCTCCATTCAGAGTATTTTTGTCTGCTGAGAGCTGCAGATCCCTAAAACCCTGACAGTGTGTAAGAGGCCCCAGGACTCAGCTGTGGCCAAAGGCTGCCTCCTTAAGCTGTGCCAAGAGCATGGAGGATGAAGGGCTCTCATTCCCAAGAGTTTGAAAAGCTGAGCAATCACAGCTTGTTTGCTTACAAACACATCTCTGACCTCGTCCCCTGTCATTGCTTCTCCTGTTGTACCTGGTGTCACACCTGAAGCTGCATCAGGAGGAATTTCTCCATGAAAAGGGTGATTAGACATTGGAAGGGGCTGCCCAGGGAGGTTTGGAGTCCCTGTCCCTGGAGGTGTCCAATGAAGGCAGCCTGGACATGGCACTCAGTGCTCTGGGCGAGTGACAAGGTGGGAATCAGGCACAGCTTGGACTCAGTGACCTCAGAGCTCCTTTCCAACCTTAATGATTCTGAAATTCTGTCATTCTTTGGGTCTCACACTGCACGATGCCTTGTGTTAGGGGAGAAACTGATACAAGTGATGCCCTTGGAGTCCAGACATCCTGGTTTGGCCAAGCAGAAAACAAAAGGCCCCTTGACAGTCAGGCACAGGGACACCCTCTGATTATGTGGCCTTGGACGATTGCTACTTTTTGAAATGTTTGAGCAACTTACGGATATTTTCCAAGAATTCACACTGCTCTTGCCACTCTCTGGCAAGGAAGCATCAGGAGCTGGAGAGGGAGGTGGTGTTGTTCTTGGAAGCAGCCCAATCCATAAGCTCCTGACCCAGCCTCCTCCTTTACCACCCCAGTTTTTTTCAGGCTGGACATGGTTCAGACTCGGTTTAACCACTGGCCTGGCTAATTGCAAAGCTGCACTCAGGCCTGCCCATACTTATAACACACTTCAAGGGCAAACTCCATCATTAACTCTGTAAAAAAGACCTGCATGTGACTCAGAGATGGTCACTGGAGTAACAGTCCCCAAATAACATGGTTGCAGTGCATGTCATTCCAGGACGTTTGACATTTGCAGTGATTTCTTTCAAACTTGCCTTTTTTCAGTGGGGTGATGTTTCCAATCCAGTTAACTGAGGATGAGCAATCCCATTAAAATAAAATAAGATTGTCCTGGTCCCTGACCCATCAACCAAAACACTGGTTTGAAATACAGATTTTTCAGAATTATTCTCCTTTGTAGGAAACTCACATGAAGCTTTCTGTGGCTCCTAAATCTGCCCCCAGCTCAGCAGAGATAGGTGCCTAAATATATTTAAACAGGGAGGCTCTCATTTGAAACTGTTTTTTCACTTCCTCAGAGAAGCTGTGGCTGCTCCATCCCTGGCAGTGTCCAAGGCCAGGTTGGGCAGGGCTTGGAGCAACTGGGTCTAGTGGAAAGTGTCCCAACCCATGGCAGGGGTTGGAATGGGGTGAACTTTAAGGTCCCTCACAGCCCAAACCATTCTGTGATTCTTTATGAACCTTATTTCAACGGAAATTTTGCATTAATAAACCCCTAAACTTAGACTGATAATTAGGAGCAGCCTTTATTAAATCACAGCAAACACAGCTCAGGTAAGCACTGCTGAGTTTGCTTCAATCTGTCCTTAAAATTTTGGCAATTAGCATGGCTGGTGGTTGCTAATTAAAGCCCAGCTGGCTCTGCTGGGTGAATATGTTTGCCTTACGTGCTGTTTTTGCTCATTGCAGTCTCTGGAGTACAATATCTTCGAGGGCATGGAGTGCCGTGGGTCTCCCCTGGTGGTGATCAGCCAGGGCAAGATCGTGCTGGAGGATGGGAATCTCCACGTCACCGAGGGCTCTGGGAGGTACATCCCCAGGAAACCCTTCCCTGACTTCGTTTACAAGCGCATCAAAGCCAGGAGCAGGGTGAGTGTCAGTCATTTGTTCTCTCCCTCTGGCAACCCCGAGTTAAAGTGGCTGGAAAACAGATGCTGTCCCCTGGCTCAGGCCACACTGCTGTTCCCTGGATGGGAGCCACATTTGTCTCCTTCCTCTTTCATTTTTGCTGTTCACTCAAGTCATTACAGGAATAGACTTTGGGTTGAGCTTGGGTTTTTTGCAGGTTTTAATTTTTCTCTGTCTGAGGACAGCCAAACTGAAAATGTGTCCAGGATCCCTTGAATTTGGCCATGAGTCAAACTACCCAGAACCCACCAGGTTTCTCCTGTCACAGAGGTCCCAGGAGAAGTTATCATTAGCATCCCTATATCAAAGCTCTCAGCAGCAATTTAGAATTGTAATTTATTGTTACAGATATGTTATGCTGCTTTCTCTTCTGCCAGATACAATCAGATGCTCTTGTCTGGTGACTAGTGAGTCACAGGCACAGCCTACAGACTGCTTAAAAGGAACAATGTTCTATTTTTAAGAGGCTAAAATAGTTGGAAAGTGATTCTGTAAAATGCACCCATTCAAAACTGAACCTGTCTTTTGATATGCCTGAATTTGCCTGACAGGGGAGATGACACTGAACTCAATTGCTGAGAATTGAAGAAGTTTATTTACAGATTAAATAATTTCTGAGGAGAAACTATTTTGCTGTTTGAAGTGTTGCCCTCTCCTGGACAACTCCTGAGCTGTGTTGGTTCTGCTGGCCACAAGTGATCCTCCCACTCCTTGCAAATAATTTCTTTGGTTGTTCTTTTGAAGAAATTGCAAGTTATCAAAATTACAACCTGGCACAATTTAGCCCCATGGAGAACAGATCCCTGGTTTCTGCTGTGTCCTCCCACAGAAATGCATGTCTGACCTATAAATCAAATTGGGCAGCATCTCAACTGGAATAATTGCATTTATCCCAATCTGCAGCTCCAGGGCTGGCAGTTGAAGCCAGCCTGGCTCCTCTGGGCTGCCCTGCTGGTCTCAGCATGCTTGACTTTTTGGGGATGAGTAATAAGGTGCGTTTGACACCTGTCAGAAGCCTTTAATCCAGTGGCAGGTAGGTTAGGATCATTAAAGGACAGCACCTTTGGGGCAGGGGACAGACTGGCTGGAGCCACAGCACATTCCACATCACATACTAATTTAGTAGGCATCTTGTCCTGCACAAAAATCTAGAGCCAAAACAGGAATGTTCCCTGTTCCCAACTCAGCAAGGATGACCCAAAAGTGGGGTTTTTGGGAGTGCAGAGCAGCCAAGTCCATATTGCCAAGGAGCCTTGTGGTGCTCACAGACTCAGAGCCCCTCAACTCTCCATCCTGGAAGGTGTTGAGCTGCACAAACACTGGTTTTAGCTTGTAGGAAAATAATTGTTTGCTGCAAAACTGTTTGGATTGGACAGAGACACAGACATGTTTTATATAGATAGATTTATATAGATATGGATGTAAAGTAGAAATAGATTTAGATGCAATACAGATATAGATGTAAACATTTATATATGTAGATATAATATAGGTAGAGATATAGAATAGATATAGATATAATACAGATATAGATATAAACATTTGAATATGTAGATATAATATAGGTAGAGATATAGAATAGATGTAGATATAATACAGATATAGATATAAACATTTAAATATGTAGATATGATATAGGTAGAGATATACAATAGATATAGATATAATACAGATATAGATATAAACATTTGAATATGTAGATATAATATAGGCAGAGATATAGAATAGATGTAGATATAATACAGATATAGATATAAACATTTAAATAGGTAGATATTATATAATATAGGTAGAGATATAGAATAGATATAGACATAATACAGATATAGAGCTAGGTATTAAATAGAAATAGACATGATGTAGATGTAGGTATGATACAGATATAAATATGTTAGGTATAATACAGATATAAATATATTACAGATATAAAGATACAGATATATAGATATTGATATTAATATAATATAGATGTAAAATAGATATAGATAAAATCTAGATATAGATACAAAATAAATGTAGATAGAGAGCAGCTTCCCAGGGCGAGTACAGAGGAGACGCTGTGCGCTTTCAAATTCTCCTACCAACAACCAATCCTGAAATGTGTGTCACTGGCTGAGCCACATCTGGGCAGCTGTTGGGCTGTGTTGTGGCTGTGTTAAGGCTGTGTTAAGGCTGTGTTTTAAGGCAGTGTTGCCCTCTCTCCCTGCAGCTGGCTGAGCTGCGAGGCGTGCCCCGAGGCCTCTACGACGGCCCCGTCTGTGAGGTGTCGGTGACTCCCAAAACGGTCACACCAGCGTCCTCAGCCAAGACCTCTCCTGCCAAACAGCAGGCACCACCCGTGAGGAACCTGCACCAGTCTGGGTTCAGCTTGTCTGGTATATGATTTTGGGAATGATTTACTGCTGAGTGGTTTGTTGCACTGAAATCGTGGCTGGTTTGTGCTCCCGTGCTCTGAGTTCTTAGGGATGAGTTCTGTCCACCGGGCAGCACTGACAGAACAAGGGGACACAGTCTCAACCTACGTCAGGGAAGGTACAGGTTGGATATTAGGAAAAAATGTTTCACTGAAAGAATAATAAAGCACTGGAATTGTCTTCCCAGGGAGGTGGTGGAATCACCATCTCTGGATGTGTTTAAAAAAAGACTGGACATGGCACTTGGTGCTACAGTCTATTGAGGCGTTGGGGCATGGGTTGGACTGGATGATCTTAGAGGTCTCTTCCAACCTCATTATTCTGTGATTCTGTGATTCTGTGGATGGAATGAGAGAGGCTGTGGGGGGGTTTAACTGGGAGCTTTCCCTTTAGGGAGGAAGAGGAGTAGTACAGGAGCTGTCCTAAATTCCTGCTTCTTCTCATGATGTCACATGAATGCTGAGCACTCCAGTGTGTTCTGGGCTCAGTCCTTGGCTGGCTGTCTAGAGAGGGCAGATCATGGAATCCTGGAATAGTTTGGGTGGGAAGAGACCTTAAAGCCCATTCAGTCCCACCCCCTGCCAGGTGACATCTTCCACTATCCCAGCTTGCTCCAAGCTGCATCCAGCCTGGCCTTGGACACTTCCAGGGATGGAGCAGCCACAGCTCCTCTGTGAATTTCATCCCAGCCCCTCCCCACCCTCACAGGCAGGAATTTCTTCCCAATATCTCATCTAACTCTACCCTCTTTCAGCTTAAGACCATTCCAAATGTGTTTAGAAATGGGAATTTTCTGGTTTTAAGAGGCTATAGCAAAAAAACGTTTTTTTTTTTAAGATAACACAAACTTCAGGAGAAGTTTGCCAGCTGAGAGCAGCTGTGGATCTGGGATGTGGAAGATTTGATTTCTCAGCTGGTGTTCCAGTTGCAAGAAGGGTGGACTGTAGAAAGGGATAGGAAAGCTGGCTGAGGGATAATCATTCATCCAACTCTTACCTGTGCAGGGCTGGGTGCTTCAGGTGCTCAGGGCAGAGATATTATTAATGCAGAACAGATTTCAGCAGAATTAAGGCAGTGTGGGCCAGTGAAGGCTTTTCCTCCAAAGACAGAATCACAGAATAGCTTAGGCTGGAAAAGCCCTCTAAGAGCAAATCCAGCCTTTAAGGCAGCATCAAAGTGCCACACCCACATGGATTTTAAACTGGCAGAGTTGNGCTTGGTATCTCAGAGCTTGCTTTCATTTCAATCTCGCTTCTAGCTTCTACATTCTCAAGATCTTTTACTAGGCAATAAGGCTTCCCTGTTTCATCTTTCCCAACAGTTGGTGACTGCTCCTCTCTCTCCCACAGGGGCACAGATCGATGACAACATCCCCCGCCGCACGACCCAGCGCATCGTGGCCCCGCCGGGCGGCCGCGCCAACATCACCAGCTTGGGCTAAGGACCGAACCCTCCTGTGCCCACCGGGTACACCTGGGGGGGGCCGGGGCACCTGGAGACCCTTTTTGATTCTTTTAGAGCCTGTGACAGTTACTGCGGGCACCCAGTGTGGGGAGGGGCTGAAGTAAAAGCACCTCTTTCAGTCCCCTCAGGTTCCTTCCTCATCTTCACCAACCCCTCGCACTTCCCCCCCCCTCCTCAGCCCCTTACACATTTAAAGAAATAAACCCTGTTTTGACACCTCTGACATGAAAGAGTAAATGTAAAGAGGGTATTTGAGATACGTGGTCTCTGTCCTATTCAGCATCTTTCTTTTAGTAAAGGAAGGATAAAGTGAATTTCCCAGGAGCTGCCTTCAAGACACACACACACACAGAAAAAGAAAAATAAAAATAAATGCATAAAAAAAGCTTTTTTTTTTTAATGTCAAGCAGAAGAGTAGTTCAAGGGTTTTAAACTGGATGTTCTGTAGGGTTCTGTGTTCCAGCAGAATTAGCTAGGCAAGCACGGAGGAACACGAATCCCAGCCTGTCTGTGGCCATGCTCCACCACCAGCTCTGAGGTCACTAGATGCTGCCAGGAGAGAGAAACAGGACCCAGCACTAGGAATGGCAGAGAACATCACCCCAGCCAGCGGGTGAGCCAGAATCCTTGGGGACTTCTGTTCTGTTCAGTTGGTTTTTCCTTGGTTTCTTTTTTCTTCTGGATTTTGCTGCAAATTAGGTCCTTGAGGAAACTTCTTTTTAAATGTTTGTGTGTGTGTTTTTAATATGTTTGTATCATTGTGTTTACGAAGCCTTATCTGAGAACTGGGAATCTCCCTGTTCTTCCCAAACCTCATCCAAGTCACAGACTCCCGCCAGTGTCACTGCCACCCTGGTACTTCAGGTGTCCCTTAGTTGCATTTTCCAGCCATTTCTTGTCACATAGCTGCAGTAAGGGCATGGAGCAGGTCCACAGGATCTTCAGTCCATCATGTCTTGAGCTGGTGCAAACAGAGGAGCTGGACACCATCTGAGCTGCTGGGATGGAGTATCTGGAAGAGTTTGTAGCAGTTAGTTTTTCTTCTGTCCCTGAAGGTGGGTATGGACGGGCAGGGAGCTGTGGGCAAAGAGCAACACGTTGCTTGAAAGGTTTTTGTAGCAGAAAACCCCTCCCTGGCCATCAAGGAGAGGTTATTTAAAGCTTTGAGTGCTTATCTTTAGCTCTCAAAGGGCAGTCAGGGAGTGTGTGCTGAGCACCTGTGGCAATTCCAGTCCAGGCCCAGCTGCTGTAACTGAGAGCTGGCTGGGTCCCCAGCAGCTGAGAATCTCTTGTACAATGTCACAGCTGCCCAGCCCTGCAGGAATCCTGCACATCCCCGTGGGCAGGCCTGGCTCTTCCCCACCCAGCCTCACATGCCTGGGATTTGAGACACCATAAAGGAGCCCCCCTGCTTTGGGGCAGCCAGCAGGGTCTGGGTGTTCAACCACCCTCTGGGATTGAAGGTCTGGTAGCTCTGGGACTGGAGGCTTCTTGTTTTTGGGACGTGGAGGATAAACCTGCACCATCAGATCCCTACCTAGGCATAGCTGGAGGGCTCAGCAGTCCCAAGGACTTGTCTTAGCACAGAGAGCTTTTATTACCACAGCGTTGCCTCCACTGTCTGCCTGCCCTGGCACTTGGCTGCATCTTCTGCTCCCTCTTCTCTTTGTGCTTTGCCACCTCCATCAATTTTGTTTTTCCATAGCTGTATTTTCTTAAATGGTGTTTACAGGTTCTTTTAGGAAAAAAACCTATATATATATGTATGAAGGCTTTCAAGAAACGAGTACCAAATTTGTTGTTATGAGATATCAATGCTGGGATTTGCAAAGTGTCTGGAAGCTACTTAGCTACCCAAACCTTCCCAGCTGCAGCACCTAAACTCTTTAGGCCCCTTTGAACATGAAAGTTAAAAACTTTGCCATATTCCTCCACGCATTTTGCGTTTAGGTTCAACTCCTGGGTCTTCTCGTTTTGCATAAAGAGTTTGCACTTTGTTTGTTAAGTAATCCATGAACTTAATATATATATTGCAGCTATTTTCATTTTTTAATTTTTTTTCTTTGTCACCTGTATGTTAAAATCAATTTGAACGAGTTGGGGAGAAAAAAAAAAGAATTGTGGATCCGTTTCAATTCTGCGAAACACTTGCGGCTCTTCAGTATTCACTTAAGTCTTCCTTTTTTTTTTCCTTCACTGACTCATGATTACTTGTTAAATTTTAATTTGTTCTTGAAAAGGAAAGGAAAAAAAATCACAAAAAAAAGTTTTTTGCAGGCTATGTAAGCATGTTTTTTCTGTGAGAGCTCGTTCGCTTTGTGTCTGTTTAATGAATGTCATATGTAAATGCTAAAAAAAAAAAAAAGATGATGACTTAATGAATTAATTAATTAACCGCAGTGACTTGAAGCTCTAAAAATAATAAAAGAAAAAAGTAGGATTTAATACTAGCTGGATTTAACCCTTGGATTTGTGATTGTGAACCATGAGTGGAGGAGCTGTTAAGTGCTAAAGCTGATCATGTGTGTAGACAAAGAGGAGTACTGATATTTGACCATTGTCTCAATGGCAAAAACAACCCCCCATCCCAACCCCAAGTCTTGTGTTTTATTCCTTAAGAACTCTGTGTTATATTACCATGGGAACTCCTAATAAAGACAAAATGTTGTTGTTTCAGTAGGTGCACCTGTGTCTGTGTGTCACTGCCTTCTGGGCTGTTGCCTTCAGCAGGGACAAACAGCCCTGAAAACCAGGCTGGGGTGGGCTGACGTGGAGATGTGCAGGGGCAGAGCTGGAGAGGAACTCCTGTGGTGATAGTAAAGATGAATTGATGGGCCATGGAGTCATTTCCTCTGGAGAAAGCGAGCTGCAGTTGAGGGCACTTTGTTTAAAACAGCGTTTGGCAAAGCAGAGAGTGTGGCCTGAAAAATCCTGGCTCTGCACTGCATGGATCTCTGATGGAATGTGAGCAAAACCCCTAAAAGTATTGGCATAGCTCTCAGCCCCCCAGGGTGGATCTGCTTGGACCCTCTGCCAGCCAAGGAATGGGATAAAAGCACAGTCCTAAATAGCAGCCACAGGCAGCAGCTGAGTGGGGAGAGCTGGAGCTGATGGAACAGCTCCAGTGGAACTCGGGGTGGTGATGTTTGGGTTTTACAGGGGAAGCACCAGTGGAACTTGGGATTTACAGGGAAAACACCAGTGGAACTTGGGGTGGTGGTGGTTGGGATTTACAGGTAAAACACCAGTGGAACTCGGGGTGGTGGTGGTTGGATTTCACTGTCACAGGGACAAGCATCCCTGCCAGCTGCTCAGAGTGCTGGATGCTGCATCCCTAGACCCACCAGCTCAGCCCTCTGGGGGATCTTCCCCCAAATCTGAGCACAGCTGCAGTTTGTGACTGACTTTGGGAGGAGTTTTAGCTCTTGTTGCTCATCTGAACAAACCCAAATGTTGGGGTGCTCTGTGAAATGCATTGAGCTTCCTCCACACAGCTTTAAACCTGGCACCCCACAGAGTGGCTTTTCCTTATTACCTGCTGTGAAGGGGTCAGTGGTCATCCCCTGGTAAAGAGACCTCTGGTTAACATGAGGATCGTGGCTCTGGCACCAATGCTGTTATTTAGCTACTGGCATCTTAAATTAAATATTAGTACCTGTGCAATCAGGTCCCATGGAGCAGGGTTGGTGGGTAGCTGTATATAAGATTTATCAGCTAATCCCAACCATAATATCCCAGTGAAAGCTGCATTCAGCCTGAAGCACTGGTACTCAGTTAACACACACCTGCAGAGCCTCCTCTTGGTTTTATTCTATCATTAATTTTTTCCTCCAGCACCTGAACTGGAATGGAAGAAAACTCTTCTTGAGGAAATAAATGTCAGGGGCTCAGGGGAGCTGTTGGAACTGGCAGAGTGGAGAAGTTTTAAGGTCAGGAAGAATTGCCAACAGCCAGATGTAAACCAAACATGCTGTGGGACAGGGAGAAAGCTCAGGAGGCTCAGGGTCAGTGGGGCAGCCCGGGTTTGGTGCTGCACAGGAATAGTTGTATTTGGTCAGCCCCTTAATCCAGGTAATTCCTGATCTGGCAGCCCACAGCTCGTTAATAGGTGCTAATTTGGTTCTCTGCCCATTGTGTAAGGCCCAAATTAGATTTAATCTGATTTTAACAAAGGTGGAGTATTCTGTGGCTGAAAGGAGAAGAAATAAAGTAGGTGATGAATGTGACTCTGACCTGGAACAGGAGCTGTCAGTTATCAGAGGTGGGGACAGTGCAGCCTGATTTATCCCTTGGTGGCAGAGCAATAAATGTCACTGTCCCTTAGAAGCTTTAGGATCCGTTTTCCTCTTTTTTTAGCCCCACATTTGCCGGTTTTGCTCGGCGCCATCAGGTGGCAGCAGGACACGGGGAAAGGTGAAGATCCAGCTCCCTGGAGGCACATGGATCATCTCGGGAATGATCTAGGATGTGACAAATGTGGAACAGGCACAGGATTTATGATCGCTGTGACGTGACACACACATACATCCTGTGGGTTATATTAATGTACTGGGGGGTATTTCAGTGTTAAAGAGACTGAATCACATGAGTGTGTTCTCTTCTTGTTAAAGCCTCACAGGACACTTGTCTCAAATCAGACACAGAGCAAATTATAAACTTTACCCATCAAAGAACCCTCAAACTTTCACGAGATCTGGAGAAGGACTTTTGACAAGGGCCTGGAGTGCCAGGACAAGGGGGAATGGCTACCCACTGCCAGAGAGAAGAGTTAGATGGGATATTGGGAAGGAATTCCTCACTCTGAGGGTGGGGAGGGGCTGGGATGGAATTCCCAGAGAAGCTGTGGCTGCCCCTGGATCCCTGGAAGTGTCCGAGGCCAGGCTGGACAGGGCTTGGAGCACCCTGGGATAGGGGCAGGGGTCCCTGCCCATGGCAAGGGGTGGGAAAAAGTTCCCTTCATTAAAGAGACAAAGTAAGCAACTAGAGGAAATTATTTTTTCTCTTCTATAACCCAGGCCAGAGGAGGTGCCCTCTGCTAATTCCTGTAAGCTGTGACTGACTTCCAGCTCTGGCACTCCAGCTGTGCATTTACCACTCTATGCTTGAATGTGTTGCTCTTCCCACAAGCATTTTTTTGCCCATTAACCACAAAAACTTGGCGAGTGCCTTCCAGTGTTGACTTGAGAAACCTCAAATGAGAGGAAATCCCTTGGTAATTTATTCCATGGATTAATCATCTTCATGGTTCATTTTTCTCTGATCTGAACTGGCCTGCTCTGCATCTCTTGCCATCAGTTCTTGTTCTGCATTCCCACAAAAAAAGGATGACCCCCCCTGAGATGTGTGGGGCTGTTCTCTGGGATCTGTTGGAACCTGGGGGCTCATCTCTGGAGCCATCCTCCTTCCCCCACCTCCTGGGGCTGGAATGATGAGAACAATATCAGGGAGTCATGGACTGGTTTGGGTTGGAAGGAACCTCAAAACTCACCCAGTGCCACCCCTGCCATGGCAGGGACACCTCCCACTGTCCCCGGTTGCTCCAGCCTGGCCTTGGGCACTGCCAGGGATCCAGGGGCAGCCACAGCTTCTCTGGGAATCCCATCCCAGCCCCTCACCACCCTCACAGGGAACAATTTCTTCCTAAAATCCCATCCATCCCTGCCCTCTAGCAGTGGGAGCCATTCCCTGGGTCCTGTCCCTCCATCCCTTGTCCCCAGCCCCTCTCCAGCTCTCCCGGAGCCCCAAGGGGCTCTGAGCTCTCCCTGGAGCCTTCTCCTCTCCAGGTGAGCACCCCCAGCTCTCCCAGCCTGGCTCAGAGCAGAGAAGGATCTGCTCATTAAATCCACCCGGTATTTGCTCCTCTCATTTCCACAGGAGGGCACCAGATCCCCGCGTTTAAATCGAGTTTCTGTTCCTTTCCTGAGGCTCTTGTTTTCCCTCCTGTTCGCATCACTTCCTCCCCAAAGCACAGAGGCCTTGGCATTATTGTATGATGCTTTTCAACACCAAAACCTGCCATATTTCACATTATCCTGGATTAGGAAAATGCTGGTTCATGCACATCTGAAATAACCTCTTTCACCCCCAACCCCCCCATCAAGTTTGGCTGCAAGTATAATAGGGAATGCTATTTTTAAATTTCCACACAGAATTCTGCAGCAAGTTTTACAACTGATTGTCCCCATCAGAGCCACCCCCACAGGGTTTTATACAGATTCTTGCATGATTTTTTTACAAAACAGTCCAAGCAAGGTGAAAGCAGCTGCACCCCTCTCCCTTAATGACATCAAGCAAGTAGGAAATTTGTTTATAAATATTCCTGTGGGTTTTTTTTTTCCTGCAGGACAAGGACAAATGTACACTGGGAGAGGTAGAGAGAGGAGGTGGATGTCACCTGGGTGTTTCTGGAGCAGGGAGGACAAGCCAGGTGCCAGCTCAAACAGCAACAGGGACCTGGACTGGCACTGAAGGACATTTCCTGGTAATTCCCAGGAATGGCTTGTTTTGGATGAGGCCTAAAAGAGCAGGCACATCATGGGATGTAAAGTGTCCTCCCTTGCCATTGCACATTGCCCCTGGGTTAAGGGAAATCTCCCATTTTGTGTAGCTGAACGGGTCAGAATCTGGGAACAACAGAGAGGGGGAAAAGTAGGAAAAAAAAAATGGAAGAATAAAGTTCTTGCCCTTTTTTCTCCGGGGGAGCTCCCCCAGTGCTACCAGCCACATCCTCTGTCACTGCAGGCTCAGCTTCCCAGCACACCGAGCTTGGCTGCTGGGGTTTTTTTCCCTAATCCAGCTCTAGAGCAGTTTTTCCTGATGCTTGATTTTGTAACAGCCACCAGAGGGCAAGAGCCCTTCATCCCCAGCTGGAGACACCTCCCTGTGCATCCATCCTGCACTGAAAACACGCTCACCCCAACTCCTTAAATCAATAAGAGGATTTCCATCCATTTCAGCGCTCTTTGGATTGGGTCCTAGAGTTCTTTAAAAACCACAAAGCAAAGCCAGCAAGATGTTTTATATAAACTTAGAAACAAGGTTTTATAAACTGCAAAAAGCCCCTGGCATTTATACGCTTTGGGTTTTGCTGTAACCTGTCACTTGGCTACGAAATGGACCTTTTTATTTATAATAAATTTATTTTCTAAATACCCAACATGTTACGAACCAACCACGGCAACAGAGGGGACATAATCCAAACCCCTGCAACTTTTGTTTTAAACCTTCTTTGAAGAGCTGTGTCAGCCTGGTGCTGTAATGGGGCTGGCAAAGCTCATTAATGCTCCCATCCAAAGGCAAGTGCCTGCAAGACAGCTTTAGGACATAACTGAGTGGAATGTGTTGGCTTGTGCTGGGTTTTAGGCATGGAAGGAGCTCCCTGCCTGCAGTGAGCTGCCTCCCTTTGCCTCAGGCCAAGGATGGAGCCTGAGGGTTGAAATCCCAGAGGAAAAGCCCCACTCCTGATCACAGAATCATGGAATGGTTTGTGTTGGGAAGGACCTTCAAGCTCATCCCTGCCGTGGACAGGGACATCCTCCACTAGACCAGAGTCTGAGTCCACCCAGCCTGGCCTTGGACACTTCCAGGGATGGAGCAGCCAGACCCATGTGATCCCGAGTGACTCTGAGTGACCCCAAACTGACCCTGAGTGACCCCAAAATGACCCCTCAGTGACCCTAAATGATCCTGAGTGACCCTGAGTGACCCCAAATGACCCCTGAGTGACCCCCAGTGACTGTGAGTGACCCCAAGGTGACCCCAAATGACCCCTGAGTGACCCCAAATGGCCCCAAGGTGACCCTGAGTGACCCCAAACTGACCCTGAGTGACCCCAAATGACCCCAAATGACCCAAAGTGACCCTGAGTGACCCCTGAGTGACCCCAAATGGCCCCAAATGGCAAATCCCACCCCCAGCCCTGTTTGGGTCCCATCACCAGCCCCAAAGAGCTGCAGAAGGAATGATGGACATGGCCCTGGACACACCATTCCCACTGAGCACACCAGAACCTTTGTTTTCCATAAAACTGGAAAAACCACAGGTCACCCTGAGCGCCCTCAGTTCTGTGCCGAGATTATTTCAGTCTTTAGGGCTGCCAAAACTTGCACTAAACCCACTTTGCTTGGGAAAAAGCTGAGGAACATCTGAGCAGGTAATATTGGGACATATCCCAGTTTAGAAGGGCAGTTTGCTCCCCACCACCACGGGAGAGGGGAAACTCCTATTTTGAGAAAAACCTCCTGCTCTCAGGCCTGTCCTGTGAGTTTAGAAATCAGGTGAAGTGCACATGCCACAGGTCTGTGTGTGCTCTGGGAGGGAAATCAATTACCCCTGCCTCTGTGCAGGGTGAAAGTATTCCCAGAGACAAGCACTCCTTGGGGAAGAATGTGACAATAACCAGCCTGACATCCAAAGGAAGGAAAAAAAATAATCCAAAGCTCTGGGAGAAAAAGGGAAGTTCTTCCTTTCTGGCTTGGAGATGGGAGTGAACTGAGATAACACGGCACAGACAGGATTTGGACTGGAGAACCTTCAGTAAAAGCAGCATGGATGGAAGTGTCAGGCTGAAGGCACAGGGAGATCTCCCAGGAAAGCTCCCTTCTTGTGTTGCCTTCCTGCTCCAAAGAGATTTAATTCATCAGGCACCACTAATGAGTTGTCAGGCCATGTCCAGTCCTGACACTGCTGGTTGCTGCACTTCTCTCTGGAATAAGCTTCCCTCTGGTTTAAGGATAAAAAGAAATACAAAATGCTTCTTCTCTTTAGAAGAAAAAGCCTCAAATAATGAAATATCTGCCTGAAAAAATGATCTGTGCTTTGTGCACTTTGAAAGGAGAAAAATATTTCCAGTTTTGTAGCTGTCAAAGACGTTTGGATTCCTAAATGTTTAGCCTTTTTTTATAATTTATGCTTCTTTGGTTAATTCCCTGATTTGTTCCGAGACCAGGCCCAAGATTTTGAGCCTGAGCTGTCACATTCTTTAGACACTCACCTGGTTTCATTAAAAGTCTTTTAGAGATTGTGTTGATTTGGCACAGACTGGTTTTTGGTAGGGTGGGAGGGCAAAAGAAGTGGCTTTTCTGAGAAGCTGCTAGAAGCTTCCATCATGTCCGACAGAACCGGTCTCTGATGGCTCTGAAGATGGACAAGCTACTGAGCCAGTTAGAGAGGTTGCTAATGCCTCTGTGGTGACATATTTAAGAAGAAAATCAAAACATCTTACATGCAGTTTTTTCCAGGGATGGTGAGGCGCTGCCGCCAGCGCCGTCCCTGGAGCCACCGCGGCTGCCTCCACCTGCAGCAAGCCTTGCCTGCCTGGCCACCCCTGCCAGCCGTGCCCCGGGCAGCAGGGCCGGGCAGCAGGAGGGCAGGGCAGCAGGAGGGCAGGGAGGCTTCTCCTTCCCAGCAGCCTGTATGAGGAGAGGCGTTAAACAGTGCCAGTGCCACGGCGGCCACCGCTGCCCGCGCGATGGCAGCGGGGCCGGCTGGCTGATGGCAGAAGCGTGATTGATAGTAAAAGGTTTATAAAATCATGGAATTTGGGGGGTTAGAAAGCAAGTTAGACTTAGCAGGCCCTGGGAACAGACCCTGGGAAGCTGCTAGGCCTTGTCTTTGGTAGATCATGTGAAACTGCACCTGTGTAACCAGTACATGATGAANAATCATATTCTGTGATTATGTGTGTTCCTGAACGCTAACATGATGAGCGATTCCCTGACGCAGAACCTAGATCAGCTCAACCTCTCAACGCTGCGGGATCTTGCAAGAATCTTTGCATTAGTGGAACTTGTAGATACAAGCAGCAACTTTTCTTCTAGCCAGAGAAGAGGAGGAAGTGGGGGCATGTGAGGGAAAACAACACGGTGGCCCGAAGGTCAGTTGGGAAAGAGGGGGAGGAGATGCTGCAAGGATCAGAGCCGAGATTCCTCTGTGTTATATATGTATAATTCGTGCAGTTGGGGGTGCATGTAATAAATTGTAGTTATAGATGTTATACACTGTAGTCACAAATGTTTTCAGAGTTACAGTAAAAACCAAGGCAAAGGAATTCGCAGATTAAGCTGCTGGGGACTGACTACACTTAATTAGCATTCAAAAAAGCCCTAGCCAGCAAAAGACAATGGCCATGAAAGCCTGGCCATCAGGTCACACCCAAGCCAAACACAGACAGGTGGTGTCATGCCGGGACCCAGACCCAGCACCAGGAGCCGAGAAAAGGATGAAGCCCCAAAGATATGTGGCCATTGTCCCCCTTCCAGGAGACATCTGGACAATATCGGTCAATGTCAACTACCAGGAAGACATCAAGCAGCCAGGATGCCTTCTCCATGAGGGAGGACTGCATGAATATGCAGTAACTTATTGCCAAGGGCAGAATAAAAAGTATAAAAACCCTCTGCTGGAGTATAATGGAGTGCAAACCCAGGGGGAGACTCTGACCCTGTCAGGCTCTGTTTGCACCCAGAGCTGGGTTCCCGGGGCCACTCTGTTCCTGAACTGTGGGCTGACGACGAAGTTGAATTGTAACCCGTTTGCTAATAAATTTCAGTTATTAATTATAAATTTGGATTGGCTTTGTCTCCATTTATAACACCCTGCAAGCTGTGGTGAGGGCTATAACGAAACAAACTGCCCCCCTGTAAGGAATGAAGCCCACGGGGGATGCAGAGAACCACTCACAGCCCATGGGAAAAGTGCTCACGCTGGAGCAGATGGACACCAGAAAAAGCTGTGATCCAGTGGGAGACCTGAACAGAGAGAGAGGGCCCCTGCATCCAGAGATAGAGAAAAGGGGCTCTTCCTTCCAGATATAGAGAAAAAGAACCCTTGTTTTCAAACTAGAGCAGCCTATGCTTAGAGGACTGCACCCCATGGACTAGTGCACATTTGCTGTTTGCCACCTGTCTCCAGAGATCCCAAACTGTATTTTCATTCCTGGCTTTCAGCAAAACAAATATCCCCAGGGAGGTGAGCAGGGATTCTGGGGTGTTTAGGCAGCATCTCTTGGCAGCACTAGGGGCATATCGTTCTCAGGAATCATCAGAAGCCTTGCAATGTGTCTGGATCTATAGAGAAATATAGCTTGGGATGAGATTTATATTCAGATATTTCCTGGGTACACACAGCAGGCACGTTGCAAATGAAACAACCCAACCAAGCCTTGTAATTTAATTTAACTGCCTCTCTTTGGGGTATGGGTCGTGCATTCAGAATCAGGCAGCTGAATTCTCAATCAAATGTTCCTTGGCTATAACAACAGAGTGTAAGGCTTAGAAAAGCCTGAAAATAGCTAACAACCCCACAGAACCTGTGCTTTTGGCAAAAGGAGGAGGCAATTTATGGGCTCAGTGCTCATAAATAAGTACATGTTCCTTTTCCTCTGCATTGGCAGGGGTTTGGCTCCTCAGATTCTCTATAATTTCTCATGCACACTATAAATTCTCATACAACTCCTCAGCAGCTGATGGGAATGCACAGACTTTTTGGGGATGTGGATTTACCCTGTTTGAACTGGCACGAGTTCTCTGTGTGTACCTTGTGAGGAAATTCTTCCTGCTCTGAGTACTCCAAATCTCCAAATCCACTTCTGCTTCACCAGCCTGAGCCCAGACAAGCTGCTTGTTTTACTGAACATGCTTGAAATATTGTTTTCCATAAAGGAAACAGCAGCAAACAAAAATTTTAGCTTCTCACCTTCATATTTTGTGATATCTGGTAGCAGCAAAAGGCCTTTTTGAGGTAGATAAACAGTAATGGAGTAATTGAAGTAGATAAATAGTCTGGAGAGGAGAAAAAAATAGGAAAAATAGAAACACTTTGAGTTTGGTGGTTAAATTCAGCTGCCTCAGTGCAGGGCACCATGCAGCAGTGCCTGAACTAAGTACTAAAAAAAAACAGAATAAAAGGTCTTTTTCTCTGTGATTATTCTGTGATGGGGCTCTGACAGAGTAACACTGAAAGCAGAAAAGAGTCACTTTTCTAGGAGTGTAGAGAAATGTAAGGCCAAGGGAATTGGAAGAAGAATAACCGCAATAATGATCACAGAATCACAGAGTGGTTAATGTTGAGAGCAGTCACTGGTGGTGTCACAATAGTAATAATAATAGTAACAGTAATATTAATAATAATCCCCAAATAGACCCCATTCATCTCTGGGATTTGGTGTCTTTTGCTTTTGGGGGTTCAATTAGTGATCCCTGGCTTTAACAATAATTAAGTTTGTCCTCCATTTTCCAAGTGCTCAAGGAAAGAAATGCTTTTAAACCCTGGCAGTGCTCCTCCCTCATGCCCCCTCCTGCACCACAGCTCTGGATATAGCACCATTAGTTTGAGATTTTTATGGCTCTCAGGGGAAACTCAGAACATTCCTGAAACTGAAGTAGCATTTTGGAGTCCCTGAGCTGGAGTTCAGCCTCTTTCAAGGATAAATCATGGGAGCTGCCAACAGAGGGGATACTTGGTTTAAGAGGCAGGGGGTCAATAAACACCAATTCTGTTCCTTGTACTTAATAATAATTAATAAATACTAAATAAATGAATATTATTAAATGCTTAATAAATGAATAAATACTAAATACTAAATTAATAAATACCAAAATTAATAAATACTAAGTGTTTCACCTCAAAGTAGCTCAGAGCGATTTCCAGCAGTGAGTTGATAAAGAAACATCACAACTGGAGGGAGGGAGTGGTGGCAAAGAACTCACTTGTCAAGAAGGCTTTGCTTGCTGCCAGCTGCCTCCATGTCTGCAGCTGGAATGGGGGGAAAAAGGCCAGGGAAGGAGCAGGTAGCAGCTCTTCAGCTTTGTGTCAACACCAAACATCACAGTGCAATTGTGGATGGTGATAAAAAAAGGCTTTTTAGTGATACAAAACTCTCAACCAGCAAAATAAAACCTTTTAATATAACACAGCCCTCACTGGGCTGAAATACTGCTGTGGGTTTCATTGAGCCCAGGTGGAATTGCACCAGTTTTCACTCCTGAGGAGATGGTGAAAAATTCAGGAGTATTTTAGGGGTATTTGATGGGAGGGAAATACTGCACTAGCCAGAGAATCTGTAATTGTGCCCAAATATATTTCACTCCTCTAAACTATTGCTCCTGGGAAGGTTTAACAGGAAAACTGGGCTCAGCAGTGGGTTGTTACTGTCTGGCTGTCTGCTTCCCTTTCCTCCTACAGCTCAGGACTAACATTAGCAGTATTAAGTAGAATTAAGCCTGTCTAGCCCAGGATACTTTCCTGGGGAAACCCAGTTTTCTGTGAGCTGCAGCCTGAGGAAGAAGCCTGAGATGTGACAGTGCTGTCTCCTGGGTGTCACCAGTGGAGAACTCGTCACTCAGAAGGGATGGATGCACCCCCACTTTCCACAGCCTTGTCCAGCTCCACCAGGAAAGGAAAGGAAACCCAGGCTTTGCTGTTGGGAAGGAAGAAAAATGCAGAGCCATGGGCAAATGTGAGATTAGGGCTGTCCATGGGGAGGAAACGATCAACAAATGAGATATTTAATGAAGCCCTCCAACACTCTCTTCCCTTTGCTTTGAAGGAGTGAGAGAACATGTTAGGAATGTGCAGGATCAGGTGTGTGCTCTTGGTCAACAAGTTCAGGGGAGGTTTTTCTGTGTGAAAATAAATCTCATATTTACTTAAATAAATATTAAATGGAAAACTCCATTTTCTAAAATAACCCTTTGGACCAACTGAGAGATTCCTACTCCTCTCAGGCTATATTTTTGCCCCCAGTTTTTCCAGTCTCAGCTATGCAAATGCCTTCAGACACTGAGCAGGAACTCTGGGCTAAGCTTGGATGGGCTCTGGGTGTGCACACAAAGGATAATGTGATGCTGAGTTGGCTTCACTCTGTCTACTTTACCACTGAAATGGCTTCCTAATTGCTGTTAATTATTCTTTTGAGACTGCGTTTGCATTAATCAGGAATCCTCCAGCTTCATGTTGAGGAGCCAGAGGTAATTCTGCAGCAAACTGTCCTGGGGCTCCTTGTGACTGACTGCTCAATATGGATAAGGAATGCTGGATCTGTTTCAACACGTATTTTTAATTGGGTTGAGGGGAAACAGAATCAGCCCTTCATTCTTTTAGTTATGGGAGGCATTAATTTTTTTCCCGTTTTTTTTTTTTTTTCCTTTCTCTATTTTGCCAAAATATGTCAGGAAGAAAAATGCCAAAGAAAAAGAAAACATACCCAGAAAGCTTCTATCCATCATGTACTGTGTTCTCCTGAAAACATAACAGAGCACTTCAGTTATAACAAACTGTAAAAGCTAAAATATGTGGTGTGGAAGTTATTTGGGAACGATTCTCAGCTGAAATCAAATCCCACTCCTTATTTTTTACCTCTCTTTTCACAATTGCAATCAAACTCTTAGAAATGTTTATGCAGAATTTCTTACCCATCTCCCTGATGCAAATTGTGCAGGTTCTCCTTGCTTTGGGAGATGGATTGTTAGATTAAAGGAGCATTTCTAATTGTATCTGGAACCTGTCCCCCATGGAGCTGATCGTCAGAGTGAGAACCAAACCAGCAGTGCCACATCACTGGTGGCCTGTCCATGAAGCTGCTCCAAATCCATTTGTTTCACACAAAAGACCAGCTGCATTCCCAGGGCAAAACTGGTGAATCTTGGTGTTAATGTTGATATCAGGGAGGAAAAAAAAAAAAACAACAACATTTTTCCACAGTTACTCTGACATTTCTACAGCTCCTGATAAAAATCAAAGTCTGGTAATTGTCTGGTAATTCATTATATGAATTGGGGGGTTTAAACAAATCCAGTTCCAACAGAAATTTACTGCAGAAACCTCAACAGCATTAGGCCAATAAGCAGCTGAATGAAAAACTGGATGTTTATTTCTCCTGTAATTGCCAGCATGCCTCACTTGTGTTGTTAGAAGTGTTTGAATCTCAATAAAACTCCCAACTGCTTTGACCTTTGCCTGCAGCTCGATTAGCAAAACAAAATATAAGATTTTTATCTTGCAGGGGCCATGATTAAAACTGATTAAAAGAAATTAAATATGATTAAACATGATTAAAAGAAAGAGAATTTCTCTTGACTGTCAACAGACTTGAGAGCAGGATCTGTCTGGAAATGAAGCAGTGCCATCATCACCAGCTGCCCATGGGTGGGCAAAGCATCAAAGAAATCTGAGGAGCCAGAAAGGGGTAAATCAATGGCAAAAAAGCACAAGCAGAATTTGATTAATTCATGTCTTTGTAGTGAAATTAAGCAAATGCACCAACATGTTTTATTTTTTTCCCTGACATATGTCAGTTTTTCAAGTTTTATGTCAGTTTTATGAGACTCAGCATTCCTGGGACAGCTGGGATAAATCACACCCATTGCACAGAGGGAAGTTTGGACACTGAAAAAGTGGTAAGGTCAAAAATTCACTGCCCTGTTAGGAAAATCCTTATCCCTGAGGATATCCCTAATCCCAGAATCCTTATCCAAAATGCCAGAAAATCTGACTCCTTCCTCTCCTCACCTGCCAGGATCCAGCAAGGGAGGGTGACCTGTAATACCAGGAAGGACCTACAGCCACATTACCAAGACTGATGATGATGATGATGATGATGATGATTATGTGTAATCTTAGCTGAACTGGATTTAAATTATAAAGCCAAGCAAAAATGCATATTTTTATTTAAAAATTCTTCTTTTATCTGACAGCAAATCTGATGGTCACAAGGGCATTCTGACACTCCAAGTTACTCCTTAGAGTTGCAACAGGTTTTGTGGCCAACTGTAAGTTCAGGAGGGAATTTTTTAGAGCAAGGTCTGTGTCCATTAAAGACCAAATCCTGGTCCTTTGCTGAAGCTTCCAGACTCTACTGCAGCATGAAATTATTCAGGATAAATGCACATTTTAATCCAGAAAGAGAACAGACCTGTGGAAGAAGCAGGAGGGCAACTGAGGATTGATTTTGGTTTGGATTTTTTTTCATTTAAAGTTCTCTCCTGAGTTTCCCTGGATGAAATTTCCCAGGCTTTCACTAGAGGCAGCCACAGTCAGGGCTTTCGAGGTTCCTGGTGCATCAGCTGGTTTTGAAATCTGTCTTTTCCTTCCCTGTGTCTCAGTTCTCCCTTTATAAATCAGGAAATAATAACTCAGCACTTGTCTTTCCCATTTACATTCTTGGGTGGATGAGGATTGTTCTGCTGGTGTTTGTTTATAAGGAATACAGCAAAATGAGCTGGATTTCATCTGGGACCTGATGTTTTACTCTAAGCAAACTGAAGGAGCAGAGTAAGGACCTGGGGCCCAAATGAAATTGTTCAAAGTTTTTTTAAGAACTTCAACTTTTTACAGTAGAAATAGAAATTTAATTCCTTTATTTGCTTTTTTTAAGTTTAACTCCTATATTTGCTTTATTTGCACCTTGCTCCTACTAAACCCCACTAAGGTCAGAAGTATTGGGAAGAATCTCTACCTGATCCTCTGCCTGAAATGTTTGTTGAAAGGGAGAAGAAAAAACTGTATGAATAATTTGGAGGAAAAAACCAACCAACCAGACTCACAGCTCACAGATCCCAAAGTATACATTCCCCCCCAATAATTTATTTGTTCACCTTAGCAAGATTTCATATACATTCAGTATTTTGTTCAGGAAATGACCAGCATGAACTGTTCAAACATGATAAAGCTGGATAACAGCACGTAGAAAATTCAGTGACACAGGAATACCACATTCAGAAAATGCAGTGCCTGTTTCAGGAGAAATCTTTTAAAACCAGCCAAACTTGTACAACATGCAGGCAAAAAGCTGCTGCAGGCAGAAGAAAAAAACAAAACAAAACCAAACCATTTTTTTGCAACCAAAGACTGGCAAAGAAAAAAAAAAAAAATCAGCTTGTATAGAATTCTCAATTCTCACAGTTGTACTGTCAGGAAGAATTGAGTATTCAGTGAAATTCAGGAGGTTTTCTATCACTGGCTGACTGGACTTGCTTTGGAAGTGGAAATATGCTGAAATGCTGGGCAGGTTTGTGTTTTCCTACTCCAGAAAATGGTTTACTAGGGCTGAATTTTGGCAGCCAATAAGAAATCTGGATTAATGCAAGAAAGTCTCATTCTTTGGATGAGACTGTAAAATCATGTTTATTTTCACTATTAACACGTGGAGGTTTTTGACTCTGAAAAATATCTTGATGTTACCATGATGATAAAGGAGAGGCTGTTACTCATCCTGGGCTTGAGCCCAGTGTTGCACTGAGAGAGAAGTGTTCATTAAGTGGAGCTCTGAGCCCGTTGTGGGACTGACAGATGTGTTCTTTCTCACGTGGTGGTTGCCATCCATAGCTCTCCTCCTCAGCAATTAATTTCCCCTTAGCTCACATTTGCTATTTTCTCCTTCTCTGTCAGCACGAGAAATATGCAGTGTGCTCTGCAGGGAAAGAATGACATTTCTCTCCAATCCCTGAGGCAAATGCTCCACCTCCTCCCAGGAAATCAGAGATTCAATTACATCAGTCAAGCTGGGGGGAAGATCTGTATTTTAATGCACCCCAGGCTACCTCTGTAGTGTCCTGTGGTTTTTGTAGCACTGCCATACACGAAATACCTCCACAAATATTTGAGTGTGTGAGAGGAGCAGGCAGAGAGCAGATGCTGCTGTGAGAACAGCTGTCTCATGACCTGTTGGATTTTTTTTCCTTCTGGCAAAGGATAACCCTGGTACAGGTCCCAAATTTGCCTGGAGATAAGTGCAACACTTTGAAGACAAACTGGCTTTCCTCTTTGGCTCTGCTGGCAGAAGAGATCATCCAGGAAAAATTGGTGTCAACAGCCTGTCCCCTCGAGTTCATTTTCAACATTGTCTTGCTTATCCAAACCATATTAAGACAGGAAGGAGGATCAAGGTGTCTCTGGGTAGGATGTGGAGTTAATTACCCAGCATGGATTCAGCCTGGGACAGCTGAAACCTTGCTGGATGAATCATGGAGTTGCTCTGTGCCTCAGTAGCTTTATTTTAAGATGCAGTGTCTAATAAAACCCCACTGAGCCATGAGCAACAGCAGCTCAAGGCCAACAGGCACACGTAGATCTGGGCACTTCCACTTCAGCAAAGCAGTAAGACATTTTTTAACTGACTTCAATCAGTATAAGGTGCTGCAGCCTGTCAGTGTTGCCTTCCAGAAAATTGAAAGTCAGGCAGGGAAATTTTGTAAAGAAGTTTTGTGAAATCCATTTGCTTACTCCAAGCAGGGAAGCAAGAAATATTCCTGTGTTAATCTTCCTTCTTTTCAGTGCTGTGGATTTCCAGTACATTAAGGCCTGGCAAAGGAGAATATTCTTTTACACAATGCACAATTTATCTTTGGAGTTGGCACAGAGAAATAAAGAATATAAAAATGAGAAGACATTTCTTTGGGTAGTGGGCAGAACTTAAATATTTTGGATTTGAAAAATCTTGCAAAGTACACGAAGCCTCAAAAACATCAGATAGTACATCTGAATTGACTGTGGAAACTGGACTTTACCTGCCCTGGGATGAAGAGGGTTGGTGATCTGCTTCACCTCAGGCTGTGCAAGTTAAGAGTCATCTCTGTGATGTTCCAGCTCTCAACTCTTTGCAGCAGAGACTGTGCTCCAGCCAACATGGAAATCTTGGCTGCCACTCCCAACAGAAATGCTGGCCTGAGAGGACGGTGGGATGTCAGAGCCATCCCTTGGAGATTTCAGGCAGGACACATCCACTGCCAGGTCAGTGTGGGCCACTGGATGTGGCTTTGAGGGGAAATCCTGGCACTCCACTGTTCTCACTTCCCATGTGGCCACTCTCTGATCCCTGCTCTGTGCTCCTGCCAGGTTTCACACGACAGAATCCTGATGCTGGGAAGGTTTTACAAGTGATGATTGATGTCCAGCCTCTGGGAAAACCTCTTGTCCTGTTCATGCTTTTAGACAGACAGATACATTCAGCCTCTGTGACTGCAGCTCTTTCACCAGTGCCAAGTTCACTTTAAATAACAGAAAAAATTGGGCAGCTAAATCTGCACTCCTTTTTTTTTCCTGTTTCCTAGAGCTCCTTCTATGGTTTTTGAGACTTCTCAGTCCAAATATCCACCGGAATGACAAGTGCCAATGACCCTTCTTGCAACAAGGGAACAAGGCAGTTTTCCTGCAGAAATTCTCAGAGGGAGCCAAAGAAATGGTGTGTTTGTTTTTGCTTGCAAACCTGGCAGCAGCAAAGCTGTGGCTGGGATCAGGCTCACCTGATGCTGAGGACTAGGAGCTTTTCAGAGTCACTGGACACAGAGAGGTTCTTTAGAATCTGTTTGGTGACAAAAAAAAGGGTGAAGATGAGACCAAACCTTCATTATTCCAACCTCTGTCTCTGCCACGCAGGAGAACTGTGCTACATCCATGTCCATCCTGACACTGCCAGCAGCAGCTTGACTTATTTATCTTCATCTTACAGGGTCAGATTATATTGCTGCATCAGAATTGCTCTGGACTTAAATTAATCCAGTTGTGGAAGCCTCCACATGTAGCTCCACAACAACTCCTTGCCTGACACTGTGAAACCTCAATAAATCTGCAATTACTGCAGCAACCCTGTGTAAATCTCTCAGATCCAAAGAAGAGATGGCAAAAAGGGTCTTACTGGTCATAAAACAAGTATTGGTTGTAGAATAAGACAAGGGTTGGGCACCAAGAGTGTGCCGTGAATACTTTAAATCTTGCCAGTCTTGCTCAATTGGTGACGTGTTTTTTCAAAATGTTTCAAAATTCAGGTTTTGTCCAAATACACGTCCCACATATCTGAACCCTGTGAGACTGGAAAACTCGGCCATGAGTCTCACGTGACTTTCTTATGAGATTTCCAGCTTTTCTCCTTCTGCTCTTGGCTTGAAGCACCATGAGAATATTTTCTTACATGGTACTTCCACACTTTTAGCTTCAAATTCTAGGCCTGAAGAACCTTAAGTGTGAGGAGGATTTCTTATTTAAGCTAAAACTGGGATCACACGACAGATTTGTGTTCTGTGAGTGCATAAATAAAAGACACAGGAGACAAATCCTCTTGACATTGGGGACTTAATACTGAGTGAGAGATAAACAATGATTTCTCATCAACACCACCAAGGTGCTGTTTCAAGACCCTGTCCTGTGATAATGACCCTTATCTTGAGCAGTTTCCCTTTTCAAGGCAGTGGATCTTCAGCACAGGAGCTGACACAGACAAGAGTAGGGGCTCCTGTGTTGTTTCAAGGAGCTGAATTCTTGGCAGGCTCAGGAGGAGCTATGTCAAGAGCTGCTTATTTCTAATATTGGTCAGAGAATTCCTCCCACTATTCCTTCCAGATGCTGGCAATCTCATTTATTTATTTATTTGGATTAGCTGTATTAAAATATAACATGCTTCCAAATGCTTTGCTCCCAAACTCCCAGGGGATGGCCCTTTCTCGTGGGGATGGATGTCCTTAAGCCTTTTAACATGCTTAACTCCCCCTGCTTAGAACAAGGGGAAAATTCCTGACTCCAGAGTACCCAGGATCTCACAGAAAGCTTTGAGCACTTGGTTACTTCCCGACTTGAAGGAGTCAGGAAAAGGAATGTAGCAGAACACTGGGCAGGGAGACAGGGAAGATCTGTGGCTTTTCCAGTGACTGTGGCACTGATCTGGCTATCCAGCACCTGAGCAAAGAATTCCTGAGCCTGTCAGCAGGTTCCTGATCGACTCAGAAGATGAAAAACAAAAGGATGAATGCAAGTGAGTTCTTTGAGCCTTGTTTGATAAGAACTTACCTAGTTTTGAGTTTTATTAGACCTGCATCGAGGCGCACGGATCGTCTGAACAAACCAGGGACACATGCAAGTTTTCGTTTGGTGTGGTGTGGAGATTAGGGAGGCTGATTGTACAGAAAGGAAAAGTTCTCCTTGGCCTCTGAAGCTCAGTGGAGTGCAGTCATTTGGATCAAGTTTTCCTTGGCAATGGAGTTGACTGAAATCCACAGGTGAGGTTTGGCTCTGTGGGGAGGGGTGGAATCACAGAATGGCTCTGAAGGTGGAGCTGCCGGAGAGGGTCGAGGCTGAAATCAGCACAGGGTCTTTGTGGGTCTCCCTTTCTCCTCCACTGCCCCTAAATGAGAGCAGTGGGAATTTAAAGGAGGAGAACAGAGGGATAAAGCCTTTAAATGCCAAGGAAACATCTGGCAGATGCTGGACCCTCAGGATACCATCCACTGAAGCCATGCACTATTTTTGAGGGGCTCCAATCATGCTCCCAGCACTCATAGACATCCTTCCTCTAAAGATCTGGCCCTGTTTCACCTGTTCATACCTGGATCCTTTCACCTATCACACCTATTCCTACTTCCCCATAAAAAATGTGACATCCCACGAAGCCCCCAAACTGCCAGCCTGCTTCACCCAGCTGCTTATACATCCTCCCCACTCTCGCTCAGGGAGATGGAGTGGATTTTAATGGTTGGCACTCTGCAGTTCTCATGGACGAGGCTCCCTGAAGTGCCTGCACAGCAGCATTCCTGCAGGAACCCTTTGCTCTTGGCTTTGGCAGCTGTGCAGTCTTTGGAAACGGCGTTTTTGGTGGGCACGCCCTGCACGGCGGAGAAGATCTTCCACTCGCAGACCCCGTCGGACTTGGAGATCTTGTAGAAGGTTTCTCCTGACCCCACAGGGATCCGGACCACCCCTCTGCCACTCTCCACGCTCTGGCCAGCAGGATGGTTGAGGTTGAAGCTGGGGGTTTGCTTCATTGCTGGCTGCTTCCTCAGGAGGCACTGAGCTCTCAGGACGTTGTGGAACGCTTTCTTGAACTCCTGGCTTGAGCATGGATAGATGATGGGGTTGATGCAGCTGTTTAAATATCCCAGCCAAAATGTTATTTTAAAAAGTGTGTCCGGGGGTTTGATTGCAGGAAAGAAAGAGCCTAAAATGGAAAATACACAGAGTGTTAGGGCAGAGGCAGTGAGGAATTGCAGGTAACCAAAGAAACTAAAACACTGGAAAAAATAAATAGGATTCTGTTCTGTCTTGAAAAAAATGATGATTGGAAACACAATTCCTGCAGGAACAGTGTTTCAGGATCTGTGGTGTCACACAATTACATAGATGTTCCATCAGAAATCAAGTCAAGAGAGCTATTTTATAATTACAAGCATTATATTCCTATTTACAGCTAGAGAGGCAGCCAGAGGGCTGATTCCAGGGATAGAGGAAAATTCCTTCCTCAGGGACTCCTAATTCAAGATTAATTACCCAAATGACAGCAATATCTTGGAGGTCATCACAAGGGGCTTCAGATGGCAAGAAAATCACACCATTGCAGAAGGGTTAGAGAAAAAAGGGATTAGAGTTGACTGTGTTACAGCTAAAAGTCTTTGAAACTGTGAAATATTGGGTACTGATATTCCCTGAAACCTTCAGAAAATCTAACTATCCACACCCTGCCTCTTGGAATGCATCTAAAATTGAGCGAAGTTGAAGGAAATTTTCCTTCTCATATCAAGGAACACTGGGGAGGGTCTCATAGGCAGCCATGAGATGTGTGTAGATACTTCTAAAATTTTTATTTATTTTTATTTTTAATTTTTTATTTATTTATATGCACACATTTTCTCATATATACTTGCAAAGTTACCTTCCAAAGATGATTCAAAGAGCAAGAACCTTGATAGGTCCTTAGCAAGGAAAGTACTTTGGCATTTCTTTTTCTATAGAATGATGAATTACCTGCTGATTTAAGATCTTGCAAATGTTTTCCCTGATGCCAAACCTTTGGTTTTATTTAAAAAAAAAAATCCCAGAAACAGAATTGACTTGTTTTGGAATTTATACTCAAATTTATAATAAACAGGAATTTTAGCACTGACAAATGCTTGTCTTCATGCTTCCCCTGGAGAAACTGTAAGCACGTGGAAAGAAATACTGTGGAAGGTTTAGGCATCAATGCATCCATCACCCTCTGCAGTTTAACCCTGTCTGGGAGCAGCTCCTAAGCTTTACAGGGATTGATCTGTTCCTGGACCTCTCCTGGCTGAGGAAAAGCTGATATGTGGGAATGCAGGGCATCCCTGTGGCTGCCCTGGAAGGTCTGGGACCCTGGCAGGGGGCAGGAACCCCCCTGTACAGAGCCCCGAGAGACACTGTCTGTGATCCCTGTCCATGGAAAAGAGTTTTCAATCTTACAGGATGAATTACAAGCTCTGAGTGTTTGATATAAGCAGTAATTAGTGTGGCATGAGTGCAAATGTAGAATTTAAGAGATTTTAGAATGGGGGTTCAAAGGGGCAAGATGGAGGAAATTGGGCGTGCCTTGTCCTTTTTCTCTCTCTCCATGCCCTCCATGTCTCACTGCAGTGTTGGCACTGTTCTGTTGGTTCAGGCTGGGGACACACTGTCCAACACAGTGACAGTGTGGTGATATTGGCAGTTACTGTAGATACAGCACAGGTAGTTTTTAGTGTATAATGTTTGTAACATCCCACTGAGGGCAGAGCCCCGCACACCGTCCTGCAGGACAGAGCTGCTGCAGGGCAGAGAGAACATGTTAGAGATGAGCAAGAATAAACAACCTTGAAACCAGCACAGACCAATTACAACTTCTTCTTTGGCACGGGGCTGAGAGACAGAGACTTCCTACAATTCAGGAATCACTTAAATATCACAGATTCCGACACTGATAATGCCCTCTGAGGATGTTCTGATTGAAATCTGAGAGCTGCTCAACTGCTGGAACCTTTTTCCTCAGTCTTTGTCAAATAAAGCTGCAGCACTTGCAGCAAGTGCTTTCAAGTGGCCACAGCAGTTCTGAGGGTGGTTTTGCCTGTGTGGGAATGCATCAAAATCCTGCCTGGGCCAGAGACACTCCCGGTGCAGGGGGGTAAATAACCTGCTCATCCTGCTGAACACAGGATCTGCAGGGAAATGTGGAGAGATCCTGTGCTGGCAGCAGCTTCTGCACCCTGAGCAGAGCCCACGGCCCAGGGACACTGCTGCCAGGGAGAGGACAGGACATGGGGCAGGGTGAGAAGCCTTGCAGGGCTCTCTGACCTGGGACCAGGTGCTGTGTGTGGGCTACAGCAGCAGAGAAGTGATGCCAAGTCAGGATCATCACAGGATGGTTTGGGCTGGGAGGGACCTTAAAGCCCACCCAGTGCCACCCCTGCCATGGGCAGGGACACCTCCCTCTGTCCCAGGCTGCTCCAAGCCCTGTCCAGGCTGGCCTTGGGCACTTCCAGGGATCCAGGGGCAGCCCCAGCTTCCCTGGGAATTCTATCCCAGCCCCTCTCCACCCTCACAGACAGAAATTCCTCCCCAATATCCCCTCCCTCCCTGCCCTCTGCCAGTTTGAAGCCGTTCCCCCTTGCCTCTCTCAGAGCCTCTTTAGGGGCACCAAGCCTTTCCCAAAGCTGTCTCTTCCACAGGCAGTGCAGGACATGCCACAGGAGCTCTGTCTCAGTACTGGGGCAGCTGAACCTCTGATTGCAACCTCAGATATGACCTGGGCACCAAGCATGGGTCCTGCTGCCTCCGTGGAAGCTTCTGGTTGCTCCAAGCTGGCCCAGGTAGAGCAGTTTCATTATTACTTTCAATATCAACTGGATTTTTAGACCAAAAAGGTTTTGCTAAAGAGAACAAATGCTGTTTTGCAGTGAAGCACAAGCAAGCACACATATCCACAACCTCAATTTCTTCTCAGCAAATTAATGCTTCTCTCCTTTAGTGAAAAACAACTAAATAACATTCTCAAAGAACTTTCTGGCTGAAGTCATTGGCAGATGAAAAATAATGAAAGGCTTCTAAATGCCCAAATCATGCTCAGTTTTTTGGTTTATTTCCTCATTTAAACGCTGTATCTGCTGTATCTGTGTATCTGCTGCTTTCCCACTTTGTGGTGAGAGAAAAGGTGAACCAAATCCCCGTTTAGGGAATCAGCTGTGTGAGGCCAAGTGTAAAAATGGGTAAACAATAACAATTCCTGTTTGCTGCAACTCCTCGCTCTCTCCAGATGGAATGCAAGGGCTGTGCCAAAGTCTGATAAAAATAGAAAACAGCCAGTGTCAGAGTCTGTCCCTTGCTCTTTTTTTGGGGTGGGATCTGCATGTTAATTTATTAATGTAGCCTTTTTTGGTTCATCAGTGGAGACACTCGTTGTTGCCTTGGAATAACACAGTGAAAGAAAATGAAGGAGCTTTAACAGCACAGAGACTTTGCCATCTGCAGATCCCACTACACACTGGCTTTCAGATAATCATGGAATGGTTTGGACTGGGAGGGAGATGAAGGATCATCTAATTCCAGCCCTCTGCCATGGGCAGGGACATCTTCCACTATTGCAGGGTGCTCCAACCTGGCCATGGACACCTCCAGGGATGGAGCAGCCACAGCTTCTGTGGGAAATCCATCACAGCCCCTCACCACTCCCACAGGGAGGAGTTTCTTCCCAATATCTAATCCAAGTGTACCCTCCTTCACCTCAAAGCCATTCCCCCCTGTGTTATCAGTGCATGGCCTGGTAAAAAACTCCCCCTCCAGCCTCCCCACAGGGTGTGTTTGACACTCAGGGACCACCAAAATCTCTGTCCTTCTATTGCAGCCACACAGTTACCTCTGTAGCTCAGAAATATTCCCTAATCTTTCCTGTTGGCTACCCAAGTATCTAGGAAAAGGGGAAAAATATCTTATTTTCCAAATCCTTCAGGAATGGTTTTCCTCCCCACAGAATCCTAAGAACATGTCCCTTTCTTCCAAACCTTTAATATTCAGTGATGTTGTTGTGATCAATCTTAATATTCAGTGATGTTGTTGTGATCAGTCTCAGTGGCTGATGGATCTGGTAATGAGCAGGAGGCATTTTCAAACCTGGTGACAAAGTAGTTTGTTCACTGCTGAGCCCTCAGAATGGACAGCTCAGGTCAGGTGAACTCAAAGGAGAAATAAAACAAAGATTTTGTGTTTTTTTTTTTTAAACAATGACCATAATTAATCATGAGATTAAACAAGAGTGGTGAATTATCTCTTTTTTAGGGTGCCTGGTACACGTTCCCTGCAGAGCAGTGAGGGCAGAGAAAGCAGGTGGAGCTGGGATGAGCATTTCCATTCAATCCTTGACCATTTGGTGACTGCCAGTTCATGTCAGTTAAAGTTTGGACACTTGGACACCATCAGCTATGGCTGAGAAAACAGAATTATTGCACCTAATTCCCAGAGCAAATTTTTCCAGTCCTTTCACTGCAGACCAGGTGGAATCACAGGTGCCATCCAGGTGTCCTCTAGGAGAGCTGGAGGGTGAACAGCAGCTAAGATATTAAGTTTTCACCCTTGAAATGAAATCTCTGTGCTATTCACTGGCCTTAATATCTTCCTTTGCACACTGCCAGGAATTAAGTCATAAGTAGTAGCACACCTGATTAAAGTTTAAAGGCTTCACCTTATGCTGTCTCCCTGCAGCCTGTGCTGGAGGAACAGTAAAGTGAAGCTTCAAGGGGTCTTTTAATGCATTTTGAGTCATGGATTGAGTAAATGACGCTGCAATTCCTGCTTTGTTTTCAAAAGGTTGAGGAGACTCAAGTGTCAGAAGCACAATACAATTGCTTTTTATAAAAGTAAATAAAATAAAATGTACTATGAGCCTCCCGAGATCTTTTGCCATTAAGTATTTCATCACTCATCCCTGGAAATGTCAGGGTTGCATTTTTTCCCCGCATCTTTTATTTTCCTGTTTGTCAGCTGGAAGTTTCTTCAGCTCTGAGAGGTAAGTTTGCCATGTCCCTCCTGGTGAGTAAGTGCCAATTCACTCTCAAAGATGTAATTTGACTTTGTCATTTGTCACAAGAGCTGCCTGATTATGGGTTGTTTAAAAACCAGCCCTGATGTCATGAGTCATTTCACTGATGGACAGCAGAGAGGGTTTTGGAACCTGCCAGACTGTGAAAACGTGTGTTATTTACTCTGCATCATCACTGTCAGCACCATGGGAATCAGATCCCGTACATTTGTGTGACCCATGAACCCTTTGTGGTGTTAAAATCCATCTCAGCTACAAACCCATCTCTGCTACAAACCCATCTCAGCTATAAATCCATCTCTGTTACTGAATGTTGCAGCTCTGTTTAGGTTTGCTGCTTTTTCCTCCTCTTTTTATGTTGTGTAGTTTAAATGTGGTGACTGAGGCAGAGCACAGACGTCAGGTGAGGGTGATGCTGCTTCAGTGTATGGGGGAGATGAGGGTTGTGCCCATAGAGAATCCCAGATTGGTTTGGGTTGGAAAGGACCTTAAATCCCATCCAGTGCCACCCCTGCCATGGGTAGGGACACCTTCCACTATCCAGGGTGCTCCAAGCCCCGTCCAGCCTGGCCTTGGGCACTGCTGGGGATCTGGGGCAGCCACAGCTGCTCTGGGAATTCCCTCCCAGACCCTCCCCACCCTCCCAGGGAACAACTCCAATATCCCATCTAACCCTACCCTCTGGCTTTGGGAAGCCATTTCTGCTTGTTTGGTAATTCCCTTGTCCCAAGTCCCTCTCCAGCTCCTGAAACCCTTTCAGGCTGGGAACAGGAAGAGTGCTCTGGTTACAGGGAAGCAAAGCTCAAAACTCAGGTCCTGGGATCTGCCTTGAAGCAGTCAGTCCAGAGGGCAGCAGCACTTCCAGGGCCATAAAGACCCAGAGGATGAAGCACAGAGGAGCACTGATATTCCAGAGGGAATTAACTGTGTACCAGGGCCTCCCTGATCTCCCATGGCTCTACAAACATTGATAAACATGCTACATTTTGTGTTCCCAAGCCCAGTGTTAGCTCTAAACTTTATTCCCTAAGACAAGAGTTCTATCCTGCATCTCAGGTCATGATTCAATCCACCCTCTGGAAAGTGTATTTATAAAAATAAGTATCTATAAGTGTGTGTATATATACACACACACACACACACACACACACACAAATAAATAAATAAATAAATAAATACGTATGTATGTTGCTGCAGACATTGAAAGCTGCCCCCTGTACAGACACAACCTCTCCTATATGCTCTCATTGCTCCCTTATGGGAAGTCTTTTTTATGGAATAAAAAATGGTATCAAGGAATTGTTGGACATTAGGAAATGATCCTGGACTCTGCACAATCCAATTAACACAACCAGTGCAGGAAAAGTGGTGATGTGAGGAATTCTTGCACTTTCCAGCTGTGCCTCCCCAGGGCCTGGAATATTGTGGCTATTCCAGAGGGAAAATGAGAGGGACTTTGTGCTTGGCTATCCCTGATCCATAATAAACAGACACAGAAGGAGGAGTGAGTTTGTTTTCCCTCCCAAAGCCCTGAATTCAGCTCTCTGTGGCACCATGAGGGTGTCTGGGCACAGGTGAGAGGTGAAAAGGTCAGGCAGCAGGAATGGGTCAGTCTGGGAACACTGCTCTGATGATTTGGATTAGTTCAGACCTAATTTATGCTCTGTTGCATATTGTACCCACTTAGGATGGATGATATTTCTGGGAAATGTCTCAGCAAGGAACTATTTCCAGATTTGCTGTGGGCAGCTGCAGATTTAGAAAGCCGATAAAAAGCCATGGGAAGGTAAAAGGAGGTTTTGTTACCCCTGTGAACCCAAACAATCACATTATTTCACAAATCAATGTAATTGTCATTCCAATTCCAGTTCCCAAGCTCTTACTGCAGTGGAATGGCTCTGGATCCCATTGCTGACATTTTGGAGATATTTGATATTTGCCCTGAAGCCCTCACTCCTGAAGTCATTCACTTAAAATAAAATAATAATTTTCCTTTAAGAATTAAAAAAAAACAACCAGAGAATAGTTTGAGGAGCTGGGTCAGTCTCAGGCTGCCTCATGAGTTTGTTGTCTGTCATGATTTTGGAATCCTTGGAGTTAGAAACAAGAAATTATCTCCTTCAGCAAGAGCCAAGCATCTCTCCCGTTATCCAAACTGCAGACAAATCCTGACATTTGCTCAGTGGGGTGGGAGAATCACTCACCACGGCCTTTCCATCACTGCCCAGCCCTGAACTGTGCTGTGGCATTTGGGAGTGGGTGAAAAATGACACTCCTGCTTCCTTTACTCTGGGGACTGGAAGGTGGTGGCTGCATGGTGAGGGATATTCTCAGACAAGGATGAGGCTCCTGTGGCAGGTGACACACACTGCTCAAAGCAGAGCACACCTAATCAACCTTCCCTCCCTTGCTTTTAGTATAAATGGTTTTTAACACTGATTCCTCCCCTCCTTTGCTGTTTTTTCAGTCACTGAGACACATTTCAGGATTTGGGAATGGTGGAGAAATGCTGGCCCAGGGGTGTCCATGGGATCTTTGTCATTAGCTGAGTTATCAACCCTGACCAACAGTGCCTTTCCAGTCTGTGATTACGAAAAATGCCCCTTGTGATCAGCAAAAAACCTAAAAAAACCCTTGCCATGGAAATGTCTTGTCTGTTTATCCTCATGGCTGAAATTCTCCCCCTTCAATGGTTTAACTCACACACACTTGTGCTCCGTGACTCAAGGAGTGCAAGCATCCTTCCTCTCCCTGAGCTGGGATCCAGACAAAGAGCTGGGGCTTTATTCTGGGAGTTTTTCCCACTTTTATATATTTTTTCTCTCTCTTTCTCACTGAGAGAACACTGAAATATTAATGTGGGGAGTCTGTGTTGGTGTGTGTTGCTACTCTGAGTCTTTTGACCCTCTGAGAGGCCATTTTGTGTCAACAGCAGAGACGGAAAATGCACTTTATTTTTCTGGTTTGTGTCTAATGAAAGTAGAGTGGTTCTCTTTGACTCCATTTAAAAAAATTACCACAAAACAGTAAATAGAAACCATCTGCAGACAGGATTAGAGGATTCCCTTGACAGTGCTTGTGTCAGTTCACAAGACTAATTTACTCCTCGACCACAAATACAAACACCCTCAAGCAGATCCTCTTGTTTGCTTTCTTAATAATGAGAATGATTGACAAAGGCTAAAACACTTCCTCTCCCTTGCACAGTTTAGGATTTTCTCCCCCTGTGGCCTCTTAGCTCAGACTTTCCCTTTTTATTTCTTCCAGCTTTGGAAAGCAACACCTACAAGTTGATCCACAGAAAACAGTCCACAAGCAAAGCTCTGGGATTTGTTCTCTTCTGAGGGTTTGTTGAGATAAATCATCAGACTCAGGCCAGGACCATTTTTGCAACACCCCCAACCCTTTTTTCCATCAGTTTTGTGTATGTTTCACCTCAAAACAACCTCCAAGCAGTATCTTTTATCTTGCTGAAAAGAAACCTTTTGAAGAATTCCCAGAACAAAATATAAATGTCTTCAGTTACAGGACAAGGTCTGTTCTATCACTTGTAACATGAAAACTTTCCATCACTGGGGGCTTTCACTGATTCCTGGGCTCTTCCAGCTCTGAGTCTTTCAGTATCTGTCCCTCTATCTACATATATCCTATATCCCTTTCTAGAAATTGCAAGAGGAGAACCAAAAGCCAGAAATTCAGGTTGTGATTGAGAATGCCAGAAATGCAGGTTGTGATTGGGAATGCCAGAAATTCAGGTTGTGATTGGGAATGCCAGAAATGCAGGTTGTGATTGGGAATGCCAGAAATGCAGGTTGTGATTGGGAATGCCAGAAATTCAGGTTGTGATTGGGAATGCCAGAGCCCAACAAGCCCTGATTGCCCAGATGAAGCTGCATCTGAGCCTCCCCCCACAAACCCCCTGCCCCTTGGCCCAGGAGCTGCAGATAAGCTCAGGCTCTTCTCCCCAGCCCTCTCTGAGAGATGCAGACAGGCTCAAAGCTGCTCTCTCCTGCCTCTGCTTTGTTGTTTTCTGTTTGTCTGGTGGTCACTGGACTGGCAGTTGAAGCTGTCATTGATGCCAGCTCTGCTTGGTTCTGCTCACAGGAATGAAATCCTGACTTCTTCCAGTGGAAACCAAAGTTCTGACAACCTTGTGTGTTACAGAAGTTTTGAAAAACAAATATTGGCCTCACTTGTTTTTCTGCAACAGGATTATAATTTCCTGGGTTTTTTCCCACAAATTTCAAGCCGAGTGAGAAGAAGGTGTGTTAGGTTATTGGGCTGAAGGATTTGGCACAGAACCTTTGGAATGAAACAAGATACTAAGAGAAAAAACATTCCTTAGACAGACTGCAACTGGTACCTTTACACCCCAGTTTCAATTCAAATAATTTCTTATGGCAGGGGTACTCCAGTTATTTCTCCAGTTATTTTCAGCAGCATCAGCCAACAGGGATATTGTGCCTTTCTCGATGTCCTTCTGTCCCTCTTGCCCTTCCCATACCTATACCTCAAAGGTTTCCACCCTACTTTATGATACACTTCCCTAAACCCAGTGTTTCTTGCTTGGATGCAGTTCTTGGCAGGTAGAGTGGATGTTAATGGATGTGGAGATCTTGAAGGTGCTGTAGACCACAGTGAAGTTAATCTAGGTTTGGAGAAGCTGTGCTGCATGGAAAGATGAGCACAGCTGTCTGAAGAGGTTTCTGTAGCAGTTTAAGAGTGTCTGTCTTGTGGGCAATCTGCACTGGGAGTGGTCTGGCTGATGGAATCGTGGAATTATAGGAACTTAGGTTGGAAAAGATCTCTTGGATCATGGAGTCCAACCATCCAAGGCCACCTATAAACGATGTCCCTGCACGGCACCTCCACATCTGTCACCTCCCTCCAGAGCTGGCTGATGGGACCATGTTTTGGTCTGTCCCATGGCCACCAAGCTGCAGGGCTGGTCAAGTTCTGGTTGCCTGGCCATGTGTGCTCTGAGCCTCCACCAGGGTTTCAACAAGGAGGATTTTACACATCTGGAAAGTCAGACCCTGACAGGACCCCAAGACCCTGTCAGGATCATTCCCCTTCCCTATCCCTGCAGGGCAGACCTGAGAGTGATTGTTATCTTTTGGAAAGTGCCCTGCATCAAGATAAGTCCTTGGCTTTTTTAAGGACTTTTTTAGTGCCACTCATCTGTTTAATCAGGTTTTTTTTGTCCTTAAACAAAAGCAGCAAGTAGGTTTTGAAAGCCCTATAATATATGCTTTAAAAATGACCCAGTAACACCCCAAAAAATAGAAAAAAACCCTCCAGGGTTTCCTTACAAGGGATCAAAGGAGGATACAAAGCCATTTTGGAGGCCAGAAGATTTCTTAAATCCAAAACAAATTAATTAACAGTTCTGTGTGGGCAACCACATTTGCAGATGAAAAGTGTGTTTAATGCATTCTCTCAAACCCTTTTTGAGTATGTTTCAGTCATCTTGGCAAGCAGCATTCCAACGTGCTGACATCCTGGCCAGCATGAGCCAGGCCCTCGGGGGCTTCTCCTTAGGAAACAGTTCCAATCCAGCCTTCCCAGTATTGACCAAGAGGAAAAAAATCTGAATTTTTGGGTTTTTTCACATTAGCAACGGGTTTTTGTGTGTCTTGATAAATCTTGGTAAAACCAGTAGAGGTTAACTGAAGAAGAACAGTTATTTATAAGTTTGAAAAAACAGAATTGAAAAAAAAAAGGAAAATAAACCCCCCAAATCCTTCTTTTCATGTTTAGGTAAGGCTGTTTTACCTTTTCTGAATTGTCCATATTGTTGTCTTACTAACTAAAGCTTCCATAAAATCTTACTTTATTTTTCCTGTACAGCATAAGCCCCTTCCATAAGAAAAGCCCTGAAATTAAGCAAGTCACAGATTTTAGTTTCCATGTTTGAAAAACCCAATATTTAATGGCAGAGCCCAGCTCAGAGTGATGAGCCATGTCCCTCACCCTCAGCTATAGGTATGGAATTAATATTCTGCTTTTCCATCCTGCAACTGCATCAAAGGTAACTGAGCAAGGTTTAATTAAAATTCTAATTACTTCTTTATATTCCAGCAAAGCAGAACAAATCCCCAGCTCTGCTCCTGTTTGGAATGACAACTGGAGAATAAATATTCATCTCCAGCATGGTGGCTGAGCCAGTGTTTGGCCAGTGGGCTCAAAGGGTTCCCAGAAAAGATGCAATCCAGAGGAGTATGAAATTAGTTGGAAGGACCCTCACTGCTGTCTCCTGACTGGTGATATGAAAAATTGGATTAAAAGATTAACTTTGTTCGGAGTTATGGTATCTCACAGGATGAATTTCCTGATAGGAAGTGGATATTTTTTTCCTTAGAGTGGGAATCATCAATGCTGAGCACTCCAGGACAACCCTGAATGTATTTATATCCTGACCGCGTTTAAGTCGCCTGGCTGCAAACATAAACACACAAACCCCCAACGATCCTGTTCCTATAGCAGAGATGGTCACAAATACCTGCTCTATTTCACAAAAGAGGATTTTCTATGTGGAAAAACTACAAGATTGCTTCCCTGGTTTTTAGAATTTTGTTTCTCATCACCAGAGTCTAGATTTGGTCTAATTTAAAACTCGCGTCTTTTCACGGTCCCTGCTTTGTGGTGGTGAGCGTTTTGTTTCTTGACAGCTCTGCAGTACAAAATTGCTCCCTCAGAGCTTTTCTGATCAGCATTACCACCCCCAGCCACGAGCACAGCCCTCCCTGCCCAGAAGGTGCTGGAAGACACACAGGGGTTGGCTCTACTTACCAAGAGGCATTACTACAAAAAACGGGAGCCAGCAGAGAACGAAGCATCCCACAACTATTCCCAGGGTCTTGGCAGCTTTCTTTTCCCTGGAGAACTTGAGCAGGCGCACAGAGAAGTGGTGCTTGCTCTTGGGGTTGGGTGCAGAGCTGCTTGCTCCAGGCATGTTTTTGCGGTGGATGCGGAGCGTCACCTCCTCGGAATGGGATTTCTCTGTCTTCAGCCCAGAGGTCAGCCCTCTGTTCTCCCTTCTGGCCACCACGTAGACCCGGCAGTACATCACCAGGATGATGATCAGGGGGAGGTAGAAGGAGCCCAGAGCTGAGAACAAGACGTAGCCAGGCTCCTCGGTGATCTGGCAGATGGTCTCATCCTCCGGGGCTGGCTCCTTCCAGCCGAAAAGGGGCCCGATGGAGATGACCAGGGACAGTGCCCAGACACACAGCAGGGCCAGCAGGCCCCTCCTCTCTGTCACGATGCTGGGGTACCTCAGTGGGTAGCTCACCCCGATGTATCGGTCGATGGAGATGATGCAGAGGCTCATGATGGAAGCAGTGCAGCAAAGCACGTCAACAGCTGCCCAGATGTTGCAGAAGATCCTCCCAAAGACCCAGTAGCCCAAAATCTCCATGGTAGCAGAGAAGGGCAGGACGGTAGAAGTCAGGAGGAGGTCAGCCACAGCCAGGTTGATGATGTAATAGTGGGTGACACTCTGGAGGTGTCTGTGGCAGGCTACGGACAGGATAACCAGGATATTGCCCAAAACCCCAAAAACAATCAGCCCCCCTAGAATAACACCCAGTAAGAAGGCCTTGGAAATGTTCACGGGCTCCACAGAGTGGGTGCAGTTGGAGCACTCGGAGGAGTTTCCAGGGAGGAAAGCCATGGCTGGTAATGTCCATGTGAGGCTGCTGAACTTCACCCCCTTTCCAGGCAGGAACAGTGACAAGATCAGGAAGGTCCTACAGGCAACATTTGCTTAGCCTTGCTGGGGAAAAGAGTTTTGAAGAATGTTTTAGGACTGCAGCACCAGCAGCAATGAGAAAGATCCAGAAACATATTAGAAAACCTACCTTTGCTCCTAAGCTTTCACCAGAATAACATGTTGATGACCAGTTCCAAGTCAAATTTAACTCCTTCTGCATTTTCCTTGGAGTGCACAAGTGGGACTACACAAACCTGAGGCTGTTTACTTTCCAGGGTCATGTGATAAGAAACACTGGAGCTGCAGGTTAAAATAATTTCTGTCTTTTGGGGAAGGTTCTGTATTTAAGGAAAGTAAATATTCCAAAGGGTCTCCAATTTAGCTTCTCCTGAGAGGAAATCACTGATGCTTTTAATTGCCTCGTGTTAGTCCTGATTCTGCCTTAAAATTGGCTTAGAAACCTGACTGGGTGGAGGTTGCTGCTGTGTCTCAGCAATTTTGTTTGAGATACCCATCACTCCCCATCCTCAGGGTTTAGGCTGTCAGTCAGAGCTTTCCATATGTGGAGCACTCATCAGTCGAGGTCCTGGGCTGGAAATTAAAGCTCATATACATCAGCTCCTGGCTTGCTCTGAGGGGAACAGTGGAGTTTGCCATGTGCACAGGGCCATGCTCTTGTGCTCTCTGCAGATCCTCACCCCCCTGGAGAAGACAAAAACATGAACAATGCGATTCCCAGAAGCCACACTCACTGCTAGGGTTCCCATATAAGAATAGAGCAGGAGGCTATTTTAGGGCACTTTCCTCAGGCTGGCTCCAGCCAGTGGAACCAACCTTTTCCAGCCCAGCACTGCTTAACAGCAACTGAGAGATCCAAGTGGGTTTTCCTGCCTGAATTTTCCCTTCTTTATGGGGCTAGGCATCAATCCTAATTATTAGCTCACCTGCAGAGACCAGTTCTAGGAAAGACAGAAGCCTGCAGGACACAATTCAGGACTGTACAAACCGTGCAGCAGATTTAGAAGTCCAGAATTTAATCTCAGGTTTCTTTATTAAGGGAGACCTTTCCCCACTAAAGTGTTAGTCCAGCTGAGCTACCCATTTTGAAAATCTATGGGGAAAAGCAACTCCAAAGCCAAGCGGAAGATGTTGCAAGGAGCAAGCCTCCTAGTGAGTGACACAAGATTTCAGAGTATCTGGAAGCCAAGCTCAGCCTTTGCTGACTAAATATGGAGAAAAGGTACCTCAGATGGAAAAGTGAGGATTAGCCTGGGAACGAGACCTGGGGGGCACGGAGAGGAGAGCTGCAAGTGGGAGCTGCAAAACCTTTCCCAACACCTCCATGTGCATATAGAATTTCCATCCCAAATATTAATCAGAGGTGAAAAACCACCACTAAGGCTGTGGCTGTAAAACCCCAGATGAGGAAGGACTCTCTAAGTGTCCTTTGGGATGAGTCCCTCAGATCGCACTTTAGGCAGCAACATCTGTCCCATTTCCAAACCTTCATGCTGAACTTTCCTGCAGGCAAAAGCATTTCAAACTGTGAAGCCCCAAAATTCCCAGTTCACAGGCAGGGAGGAGGGGGGAAGGGGGAGATGGGTAGGTATCACACTGTGGGCATTTTACTTCAGTGCATTAAAATGAAATTGGATCTTATTTTCTTTCCCACCAGATGGAACAAGTTGAGGAATAATCCCAAGGAAGAAAAGGACAGATTATCTAAGTACATGAAAAGTGGGTGTTGCATTGAGCATCTCTGAGCATTATAATTGTGGTCATTACCAAATAATGCCCAGCCTGTGGAGATAGCTGATGCTGGGAAGAGCAGCCCCCAAGCTGCTGTGCCTGCCCCACACCCACCTCTTCAGTCTCCAGAAGGCAGCACAGCTCCTGTGAGCATCTGGAAAGGAGATTCTCAGCACAGCAGGCTCCTCTTTCATGCGGGGATGGGGCTCCGTGCCTGGAAATCCTGTGCTTTGCTCCCTCTGTTGCCCCACCGGTGTTCCAGCAGCTGGCAGTGGGGCTGATTCCCTGTGTCCCGCGGCTGTGAGGGGCTGGCTCCGGGCTCCCTGGAGGGATCCGTGCCCCGTTCAGAGCTCAGCTCCACACTGGCAAGGAGCAGCAGGAACTTTGCTGCTCTGCTATGTAGCAGAGCAGTAGTCTTACCATTACCGTAATTCACGGCCACTCCCGTATTGCCCAGAAAGAAAGAGCACTCTCAAGTGTGGCTTTAAATCTTCTTTTTTTTTTTTTTCCCCCACTCAAACTCCTGCAGAGACCAGAGAGTGGAAGGCAGATAACAAGCTCCTGTTCATGAGTCATCACGAAATTTTTGGGATGTAAAAAGAGAATTTCCTGCACGACAAATGGAACAAGGAGATGAAGGCAGGATACACTGCCTAGGGATTCTGCATGGTGGGACAAAGCACAGCTGACTGGAGATGGGGGCTTAAGAAGGAAATTCCTCCAGCAGAATGTGCTGTTGAAGGGAGGTTGATTTTTCACATGGCTTTTAATTGCAGTTAAAAAAAAAAGTGTCCAAAGTCCCCAATGAAGAATAGATACAAAAGTGATGTCCTGAAGTGAAGGGGACACAGAGTGGGATTTCATAGCCAAAGGCCAGCAAACCCTGCAGCCACAAGGAAGCAGATGAACCATGTGCCTTCTTGCATGACAGACTGTCCACCTCCTCCTCCTGGGCAGTGACTTTGAGAGGGAAAGTTTGGCTTTTTGGGTGCAAGAGTTTCACAGACAGAGGCAAATTTGAGTGATGCTCAGATTCCCCCAGGGGAGTACTGAAGGCAGATCTGCACTTTCCAGCAGCCCTGATCACTAGTCCAACAAATTCAGAGTGCCTGCTTGCTTCTGGGATAGCCATTGCTACTGGAGGAAAAACTTTAAAAGCAGCTCCCAGGAATGTGCAATTTGTGCAGGTTGGGCAAAGAGTTTGGGACAGTGTGGTCACCCTTGTGGCAGCTCCAGCCACACCATCATTTGCTGTCTGTTTGAGAGTAAAAAACCCCACGAGAAGAAATGGCAGAGTGAGGGGGCAAAAAAAAGAATAAAAAAGAAATAATTCAAATTGATTTTGAGAAACTTGCAAACTGCAAAAATGAAGTGCTTTCTAAATGCTCAGCTGCTGTTTCTCCACAATTTTCTTGCCACGTGTGGTGCCTGTTCTGTTGTACATCTAGAGAAGGCAGATGGTTTTTGGAAGATGCTTGGAAGTCTTGTTCTTCCCTGAGTAACAAAGGGTACTGGAAGAGAGCAAACCCTAAGTGGATGAAGGGAATCCTGAGTTACTAAAGATGCCTAAAGGCTGTGATTCAGCAGGTTTATTTTAGATGCCAATCTTCAGATGAGGCAACTCTGCTTCCATAGATTCACTGGGAAATGAGTCTGAATGACTGAAGGGAGGGAAAGGAGCTGAACCCCACTCTGGGTTTTGTTTCTGCTGGTACACAGACCTTGCCATAGTGGTGGCTTATTCCAGGCTCTTAAATGCACCATGGAAATAAATACATTTATATTCATGGCTTTAGTCATTAATATAGTCAATATATCAGCTCATCTGTGAGCAATACCCTTGTTAGGGGACATCTCTCCAGAGTGGAGGGAAGCAGAAGGAAGTGACAGCAGATTTTGTTCTCAAATCCTCAGAGAAAAATGAATTTATGGCAGTGAAGAGCTCGTACACCTGGAGACCACCAAGAACCTGAGATCAGGAGGGTCTTTAAACACAGTGCAGAGTGTCCCCAGGCAGGGATGGACAGGGCAGGATTAATGTCACATCAACCTTGTGCAGCAATCTTTGTGCTTGGCTCTGGCAAGACGTGCTAGAATTATCTGTGTTTGTAAAAGTTTTGGATTAATCAAAGTTTGGGAGAAAGCAGTGAGAGGGATGCAAGTCTAGAAAATAAGAGGAGGAGCTATTTAATCTCAAACTTTGCACCTCTAAAGACAGATGAAAGCCTGTCCATGGGGTTCTGAGTATCCACCACTGGAATTTTTTAAGTAGGCAAAGATCCATGACAGGGTTTTACTCGGCTTTCATCCTCTACTGAGAAAGGATGAACTGTCCCCTGGTGCTCACAGTGTCACTGAATGGTTTGGGTTGGAAGGGACATCTAAAATCATCTAATTCCAACCCAAAGTTTTGTGCCACCCAGAATGATTTCCCAGACAGAGGCAGGTCTCTGAGTCATGTAAGGAAGGAACAAAGTCCTGGATGAGCTCCTCGTTCCATCTTTGATCTTTGGCAGGTCCATTTCTGGGTGTATCTTTATCTGTGACATGGAGGAAATAATGCTTTTGTCCTCTTTCTCTTATTCATTTGGATTTCAATCCTTCTGAGTAACATTTGTACCTGACTCTGCCCAGTTAGCATCCACAAACCAGATCCTGTGCTTTCCCTGTTGCTAATTATACTCATTAGCACGAGAGTGTCCCTAGAGAGAGCTCCTGGCAATCCACAGCTGCTCAGCTGTTTCTGAGCTAAAAAAAAAGTTAAAACCAGAGCCTTAAACCCTGACTTTTGGGCAGCAATTGTGTTTTCATTACAAATATCTCATCAGAAGGCCCAAATCCCATTGTTTGTGTGTCTGAAGTGTCATTGGTAATCTGCTCAGCTCAGTGCCAGACCACGCAGGCAGCTGCACCAGCAGTGGAGGAACTTCTCTGAGGTGCTCCAGGCCTTGAAATGAAACTATTTACTTGCCCAGAAAGAAGTGAAAAGGGTTGTTTTGATGAATCATCCCTCAGATTTTAGCAAGGGTTCAACTTCTGCTTGGATAAGAAAGAAGACCCACCCAAAGGCAAGAGATGTTAAATGTTGTCTATTAAATTTGAAGCTGGACTCGTTCCACTGTCTTTTAGGACTAGGACAGCCTGAAGCTTTTGGCATGGCTGAGTTGAAGATAAACTGGAAAATTCTGAGTGTTTAGAAAGGAAAAAACCCAACCTAGCATAGGGATGCAGAGTGAGCATTCAAAATGTGGATTTAAAAAAGTGTTGGAAATAAAAAAAGACTGAAATTTTCAAACCAGGTAGATCTGTCTGTGATCTCATACTTAGTTATAAGATGCCCAAGTATTAGAGGTTTCTGTGTCTTGGGATTCATAAGGACTTCTTCACCACGTTCCTAAATCACTTAAGCACAGGCTGGCTAAACAAGATCCATGATTTTGCATAAATCAAGGGAGCCTCATTAAAACCTCAGGGTACCTTCTTAATTCTCCACAGATGAAGATTTGGGCCACTGGATTTTGTGTACAGCTGCAGGTCTGAGAGGAGCTGTTAAATGTTTATTTCTATGTAACTCACAACGGATTTCTGGGTTTGATTTATTACCTGGATGATCTGATAAAATCTGATCACATATGGAGGACAGGGCTCTTTTGGAGCCTCAGAAAGATTGATTTTATCTAGTGCTGAAATAAATCTACACAGACATGAGTGCTTGCCTGAGTTTTTATCCCTCCTATGTCTTGCTGCATCCTTTCCCATCCTGGCACTGCTGCTTCCCTCGGGTGAGAGCTCACACCACTTTTCTGAGCTTTAGCTCGACATTCACCTTTAATATGTAAAATAGTTGGGGGAAATTGAAGATGTGTCTAAATCATGCCTTCTTGGACTCATTTAAATCCTTCCCTCACTCTTTTATCTGCTGCCTGCCCACCTGTGAGAAGCCACAAGATCCAGGGCACTGGAACACCTCCTTCATCCCACTGACTTGATTTCATCACCAGAGCATCTCCCTTCATCTCCCTTTCCCATTCCAGCTTTTGGCAAGGCAGAGCCCCCCTTAGGGCTGCAGCTCTGACTGTGTGTCCTGTGTGGCACATGCAGCTCTTTGGGCAGTGGAGTTCACAAGCCATATAACGGAAATAAACCCAGAGTTTTGCTTTATCTTTCCTGGATCTGAGCTAGGTTGGGGTCTGGTCCTGTGCCTCAGCACTCACCATAGGCCTGTAAGATTTCCTTGCCATCCAGGGCACACAGTGCAGTAAATCTCTTAGGGAAACATGGCTCTGAAAAATCCCAGGAAAGAAATTCCATCTTTATTCTTATTCCAGAGGGGCTGGAAGCCACTATGAGTGTGTTGTGCCCTGTTTTGGCTGATTGTCCAGGCTCAGACCTCTCTTGCCATATGACTTTGTGTATAATTCTGTCATCTCTGCTGAGCCTCCTCCTCCCTCCTGTGCTCCAACTGCAGCTTGTGTTTAAATAACCCTCGAGGCAGCTCAGCCCATAGTGATGCTATGTTTGATAGATGGAGCCTCTCATCTCCAAGGAGCTGTGGTACTTGGGGACCATAAATGCAGAGCTCGTGTCACCCACTGCCATCCCCGGGCAGCAACTGTTAGAAAAAAAACTGTTTAGGGAAAGGATGGGAAAGAACATGCTTTTAGTGATGTATCAGTCTTTCCATAGGCACATATTTACCCATTATTTGCTTATCACCACATCTTGTCTGAGATCCCCTTGGAAGGAAAGGGGCCCGAGCTGGTGACAGCAGAAGTCAGCAGCCTGGAAAGGAACGTGGCAGCAGAGTCCTCTTGGCTGTGTGTCCCAGGGAGCAGCACTGCCGTGGGCAGGGAGGAGATCCAAAGCCCCCCGAAGTCAGAGCCAGCAGCTGGAGCTCCAGAAACCTGTCTGCTGAGCTCACTGTGCCCTGTCTTTCTCATGGATAGGCACTGCCATGCCAGGACAAATCAGGCTAATTTAGGAGCCTGTCACACAGCGGGAAGCACAGGATGTTCCAGACAAAGACACATTTGTAGAACAAGCCCACAAATCTACAGAAGAGCAGACAATCAACATCATACCTGTGCAAGACCTCTGGAGCTGCTGCTTTAACTTCTCCCAGGCCAACCTGTCTCCCTGGCAGCCTCCTCCTCAGCTGACAGGCTTGGCCAGACAGAGGATGAGCCATGTCATTCCTGTCTCCTGCTGCACCCTCTGCTCCTTCACCCATCTGCTCTGTTGCGTCTTGAGCACAATCCCTTTTAGCCCAGCCCCGGACAGAACAGAGCACTCTTTCTTCCTAATTAAGATATTAAGGTATTGCCTTAACACCAACAAAGAGCTGGGCTTTATTCTTTATTCTTTTTTCTTGGGTCTTTCCCTCAAGAACCTCAAATCCTGAAAGGAGTTAGCAGCTTCCATGCACTGCAACCAAAACTGTTCCCCATTTTTTCTTTAATTTGCACTAATTCACCTAAATTAAGGCTGTCTGTAGAAATGTACACAGTTTGTATATTTGGTGTGTTGCCAGCAGACATAGGTGCTTGAGAGACATCAGACAGATTTTTATTCCCTTAAAGGAATAAGCTGGAGCTTTCTTCCAAAGGACGTGAGCATTTTAATGATTTTTTTTTTCCCTTTCCTGGCTCTCTGATGTTTATTACTAAAATACACACACCAATAATTCCCTTCCTCTGAGCCAGGCTCTCATGGCTGCAGAATGCAATTACCACAAATTAGCATCTCATGAAAAACGAAGAGACAACAAAAAGCTCAAAAAACCCAAACAAACCCTCCCAACTGCTTGGGACTCTCTTTAAAACTCTACTGAAAACACCAAACAGGCAAGGGTGGTAATGAGATTTGCAAAGCAAAATGGTTTTATGTGTTAATGACCTTAATTGAACACCACCAGGGGAAGGGATTCTCCTGCTCTGCCCCACTCAGGTGAGACCTCACCTGCGGAGCTGCCTCCAGATCTGGGGCCCAGCATCAGGAGGATGTGGAGCTGCTGGAGAGAGTCCAGAGGAGGCCATGGAGATGCTTCAAGGGCTGGAGCCGGGCTGGGAGAGCTGGGAGTGCTCACCTGGAGAAGAGAAGGATCCAGGGAGAGCCCAGAGACCCCTCAGGGCCTAAAGGGGCTCCAGGAGAGCTGGAGAGGGACTGGGGACAAGGCATGGAGGGACAGGACACAGGGAATGGCTCCCACTGCCAGAGGGCAAGGCTGGATGGGAGATTGGGCAGGAATTGTTCCCTGTGAGGATAGTTATAAACACTAATTGAAAATGGGAACGGCATTGCAGACTATTCCATGTGTATGGACGGGTTTCTGTCTAGAGGAACAGAGGTTTCATGGCTGGGCCAGCAGTGTTCAGGTTCTGATCTCCTGGCAATGGAGAGTCAGCCTCAGGAGCTGTCTCCTGGGATCTCTTCCCAATTCCCCAGCTGACATTTATGTCACCTGTGTTTTAAGATAGTCAGAATTTATTGCTAATGAAAACACTTTTTCTTGGCATTGCATGGTTGTCATTGTTCATTAAATGCCTCCTTATTTTAGAGTTGTAAGTTCCCTTGATATCTTTTACTCTCTCCCTGTGGCCTATGGTATTTTTCACAGCCCTTATATTGGTTATATTATATTATATTATATTATANTAGAGATGTTCCGTGGTCCTTTGTGAGCTGACACATGGTTGTTGATGTTCCCACAGGACTGGGCTTTGAGTTAGGTGCTCTTGATCACTCTTGGAAAGATGACCAAAATACCAAGAGTCTTTGTCAAAGTCAAAGTTGGGTTGGAGCCTTTTCCCTGGTTTATGCTGGTCACTAGAGAGGGCCACTTCAAAGGCAGATGAGTCCTCATCATATCCTTGTGTCAGAAAATCCTCCTTCCCCGGAGCTTCAAAACCCACACATGTGGAATATGTATTCCTCAGGCTGTTCTGTACCTTGAAACTGCCCCACCAATGCTCCCAGCCTGGCTGGAGTCAGTGTTTTGGTCTTTATATACCAAAGAATGGACCCAAACCAAAGATTTTCTCTCCAAAAATTATTCAGACAAACAGTACACAGAATTCCTGTGACTCAGCTTGAGAGAAACCCATCTCAAGTGCTGGGTTTTGCAATTAAACCTTGTTCTAAAGTCAGTGTGACACAAGGAGGGGAAGGAAGTGGCCACATCTCTTATTTTTAATGCCAGGTTCTAGGCACAGTACTAAGCACCTGGAGGAAAGGACTAACTGCTGACTTATTTAAGTTCTTGTCTCATGAGCAAAAAATCCCTTGCCAAGGACAGTGATCCAGCAGAAGTCTGAGTTTGCAAAGTGTCTGTGTGGATTTTCTGAGCCTGTCTAGGGAGTGCTGCTCCTTTTGCTGTTTATTTGACTGTTGGTTGATCAGCCTGAGGAGCTGAAAAATGTCCCTCTTGCCTCATATTTGAGCCTGGTTTGCTTAGGATTAATACCACCACTACTACTACTACTACTACTACTACTACTACTACTACTATTATTATTACTACTACTATAGAGTTCCCAGTATCTAGGGACACACATTTTCTAAACCTTATCTCCAAAAGCTGGGGCTCAAATACTAACTTATTTTAGCAAACAGGTACAGGGGAGAAAGTAGAAGCAGTTAAATAAACAAATTAATGAATGAATGAATGAATAAATAAACCATTAATTAATTCACTTAATCAGATAAAGAACCTGTGATATCTCTCCATGTGCTTTTCTGCATCTGAACTTCCTTACAAAACCTATACTCAGGATAATAAAAAAGGCCATGCTGATTTCCCAGTGTGAGCACCAACCAAGTAGTATTGCCCTGGGAAACATAAAAAACTCATGTGGAATAATTTGATTTCAAATGAAGAGAGCTGCATAACTGTATTTTTCTCCTTTAGTTCAGTATGATGAGGGAGATGTCTCAGTGAAGTGAGTTTTAAACGTTTTGGTGATGGAGGAACCAGAAATCAATTGTTGTTCAGTGCATTTTTCCTTCCCACTGAGCATGCCAGGACAGAAAAGTCCCAAGTCATCAAAGCTGGCCAGAAGTGCAGCAATCCTCCCAGAAAATGGGTGTCTGCAGTGATGCATGGTCTGGAGGAAAAACTTTTTTTAAAAAATCAAAAAATGGAACACCAGGCAGCAAATACAATTTTTTTTGCAATTCCAAGCCTGCATGAAGGGTAATATAAAACATTTCAGAGACAAGGAAGAGCAGCAGGAAGCCCTTAAGAAAGGAATCAGTCATTGAACTGGAAAGATGGGCAGCATCCTTATGTTCCATCCAGGGAAATTCAGCTAGGAAAGCTCTCGCTGGAGTGAGTTTACACCTCAGTGAGTCAGTGGCAGAGAAACCCCCATGTCCATTAGTGCAGGGCCATCTCTCACAGGAGGGAAGTTACCCACTACCTGTGCTGCCTCCCAGCAGCTTCTTTTGTCCTAAAGGAAAGTTCTGGATTATTGAAAGCTTTGCGTTGGCACCTGGCCGTTGCTAAGAAGCAGCAGGAGAAGCAGGAATTCTCTCTTTAGAGACCTCAAATTGGCCTGTGTGCCCTTCCTGACCTCTGGTAAAATATTCTTATCAAAATCACAGAATCATTGAGGGTTGAAAAGACCTCTGAAGATGACTGATTCCTTTCTTTGACCGTTGAGTCAAAGCTGTGAGCAAACCCCACCTTGCTGCCAGCCCAGAGTATGGAGTGCCACCTCTAGACCTTGCTGGGACACCTCCAGGGATGGGGACTCCAAACCTCCCAAGAGCCCTTTCCTACTGAGGGAGGGTAAATCCTCTTTGTTATAACCACTGAACTTCCAGATTTCATCTTCACCCCACATAAGAGCAGAAGGAAAAGCTCTCTCCAAAAGAGAAACAGATCAATCCTCTGACTCTGGGATTGCACCAATGTTCCCATGCAGGCAGAGCCTGGCCTTTACTCCAGGTCCAGAAATACAAACCCAAAAAGCTCTGGACAGAACCTTCTGCTTGACAAAAACTGTTCAAACAAGCACATCACTGCATAGGAATTCACTTTCCATATTCCATTGAGCTGAAAATGTTCTGAGAGCTGTAATTCACTCCCTGCTTCCATTCCCCATTGGAGCATCACTGCCACACAGTGCACTGCGTGAACTCAGGACTAATTCTAAGCAGATGGACCTAATTTCAGTTGCTTTTTTTTTTTTTCCCCCTGCCAGCTCCTCCATTTCAGTGCCAGCAAGAAAGCCAGCCACACTAGAAAACATTCTCCTTTCACTTCTATACAAGGCAAACCAAAGCATTTCTGCTGGGGCATCTCTTTTTTGGCCCCTGTAAACTAATTGGATGCTTTCAACAAGCAGCACAGCCTTCACTTTAGGTCAGTGTTCAACTGGTTCCCAAGCTTTTCTGCTGTCTCTCATTGAGCAAGCAGTGGATTCCTATTTCCATGCTGAAAAAAGGTTTCCTGGCACTCACTGCATTCTGTAGGATTGAGCTCTTAAGGGCAGACAAGTCTGGGAAGTTCCTACTACACTGAGCTGAGAAGTCAAAGCACAGACAGCAGAGTGGATCCAAACATTTGTGTTGGAAAGGAGGTTTTCTAGGGAAATTGCCAGACTGGACACATTAAAACAACAATGCCAGCAAAATCAGTGTGGAGAAGTTTCAAAGTGGAGAAGAACAAGGTTATTTCAAACTGCTTGGACTGCAGAGAAGTTAACGTGGCTGAAATAAAAATAAAACTTTTTAGTACAATTAAAGGAAATGTTTCAGCTTATACAGCTTATTTTCTTCTATGATTGATTCCCTAAAACTCTTCGAATTTGGGGTTTTTTTGGCCACCTGGCTCTGAGGTTTGTGATATGCAAGTTCCACATACTGAGGAAGAACAAACACCTCCTACTGCTCCCTGCACTGAGGGCAGAAGGGGGTACAGCTGCCACCAAAGCATTGCATCCTTGGGCATTGCCACCCCTTTTCCCTTCTTGAGATGTCTGTATTGAGGACACTTCTGCTGTGTCATGGTTTGAATTTAATTTCCTGAGTGTGGTATAAACACAGAAACCTGCTCCTTTAGCCTAGAAAACCTTTCCTGCTCTTTGGGCTGGAATTTTCCATTTGTGCCCCAGCACCAGGATAGGAGTGCACATCATCCCAAACCTGCTGGGCTTTCACTGCTCACTTGTTTACACTCAAATACTCCTGATTCATTGTTCTTTGCAGGAGCTGCAGAGTTTCTGGAATAACTCTTATAAGCCTCTGATTTTTAAGCAGAGGTCCAATTTTGGGGGTTAAAGATCCAGGGAACTGATGCTGAAATGCACAGTTGCCTTAATTTTAGCTTATATTTTGAGACTGTAAAAATCACATCCATCACTCATCTCTCCTTGCAGGAAAATAACAAATGTCATAAAACACTGGAGGCAGCTCCAGCTTTGGAATATCAGAGACTCCCCAATATTAAGATAAACATCCCCTATGAAATAAAATTTGACTGGGGAGTGGGGGGAACCTGAGATGCAAAGATTCAATAATGTCTTCCATGGGCACCAGATTGACCCCAGACATCCCAAATAACCCCCTGCTCTGCCCTCTTGGCTTTTCCATTCTTGTTGGTGCCACTTATCTGAGCCAGCTGTAAAACTTCTGCTGCTTTGGGTTCTCATCAAGACTCAGAGCTGGTCTGCCCAGAATAATGACCCTGTCACAGACAAACGTGGTGCCTTTAAATTCAGTGCTGGTGACTCCTGGCAAGGTACAAGGGACACTTGCTGCTGGAATTACTCCTTGGATATATGCCTGTATTTGTTTCTCCTCATATGCTACAGCATATTTCACAAATATGACATTTATTTGAGATGGAGGTAAAAATAGTGCAGGAGTATGGGAAGAAAAGGATGAATCATAAAATGAATCATGGAGTGGTTTGGGTAGGAAACAACCTTCAGGATGATCTATTCCTACCCCCATGTCATGGCCAGGGACACCTCTCCCTATCCCAGGTTGCTCCAAGCCCCGTCCAGCCTGGCCTTGGACATTTCCAGGGATCCAGGGGCAGCCACAGCTCCTCTGGGAATTCCACCCCAGCCCCTCACCATCCTCACAGGGAGGAATTTCTTCCCAATGTCCCATCTACCTCTGCCCTCTGGCAGTGGGAAGCTCCTTGTTCTCTAATTCCCTTGTCCCCAGTCCCCCTCCAGATCTCCTGGAGCTCCTTTAGGCACTGGAAGGGGCAGTTTCTGTGAGTGTTCACTCAGGCTGAGGATTTGCTGACTTATTCCATGTAATGTGGTATATTGGGAATGTCTTTGTTTTAAACAAAGCTGCTGCCTTGCATTTAGCTCCATTCCATAGCTGCTCAATTGTGGTCAGCATAAATTTCACTGCAACTCCATTAGGAAAAGAAAAAAAAGCACAGAATGAGAAATAATTAAAACCCCTCTAATGTGTTAAAGGAGGGTGTGTGTGTAGGGGAGTGGAATATCAGTGCAAGCTCCTCCAGGTTTCAGATTAACTCTATTATTTATATTATTATTATTTTATCACTCTATTATTGCAAATGAGAAGCCTGTCTTTAACAAATTCATTAGAGGTCCTGGTGATCCCTGAATTCCCTTGTGCTGGTGTGACTGCAGTGCCTGGCTGTGGGGAACAAGGAGCTCTGACTCCTCAGGTGTTCCCACTGCCTGCAAACCATCCAAAGCCCATGGAAAGCAGCAGCAGCATAAGAAAATCAGGGTTTTTTTTCCCAAAGAACAATCCTGATGGGTGCATCATCAAAAACAGGACAGCTGCTGTTTTGTTCACAAAAACCTCAGATGGAGAACATCTCCCAGCTCTGCTTGCAGCATTATTCCCTTTGGCTTAATCTTGATTTTGCTGGTGTTTATAAAGCATTGCAAGAGGCAAGAGTTCAGTGACTCCCATCTGAAATAAGACATTTCTCTTTATTCCCAGCTAGGAATATTCCCAGCATCCTGGGAATGCAGCCTGCATCAAGGTAGCACATCTGACAACAAATCTCCTTCTCAGGAAGGCTGCCTCCTTTCCTGGTGCTCCAGAAGATTGCATTTCATCTGCAGGAGTTCTGGGAGCAGCATTTGGATATTACAGTAAATATCTCTGTGGGTGGAAAACAGTCCAATCAAAATTTTTCCCTCTCTGCAGTCAAGCAGGGACTGGATCCATTCATTTACCTCGAATTGCTCTGGTTTTGTAATGCAGGTTTTGCTGTAAAATGACATCCACGAGGCACATAGGAGAGAAAAGTAATGTACCCATGTTACATTTTCATGGATTTTTTGCTAGTTAAAGATGCTCTCAGGGTGCTGGTGTGGTGGAGAATTACAGTTTTTCTGGTTAGCAGCCAGGCACAGCAGTGAACTCAGATCAGCCTGGCTTACCAGGGAGGCAGACTTTCATGATTATCCCAATGTTTTGTTCTGCATTCATAGATATGAATGAGGTCCCATATGTCCCAATTTAATAAACCACAAGATTTAAAAGTTAGCAGCAATTTTAATTGGGGTATAAAATAATAATACAATCAAATATAATGAAGTATTTACAAATAGAAATTTGGCAGTGGTTTGGATGAAGCATAAGCAAAACCGATTGGGGTATGGGGAGGGTCTCCTACCCTGCCTCACATACAAAAGACAAAAGAATCCAAACACAACTTTTATTCTGTGTGTTAATACAGATTCACCAATAGTTCCTGTAAATCTCCTCCCATTTTTGATTCTAGAAATCTACATCACTGTTCCACACAGTGCATGTTTCCATTGTTGCTAGGGGACAACGGGGACATNTATTCCAACATTACATCCTATGTCACAAGTTTCTCACAAGAATCATCTGTAGGGGAACCCTCCTGCTCTTTAATACTGATCACATATACTTTTTCTTATTTTCCCAAATTATTGATATAATTACAATTTTATTATCACGAATCACATCCATTTATCACACCGACACCAACTCATCAGGCTGGGAAGATGTTCAGGACTCCAAACATCAAGGTCAGGAAAGCACATGATGAAGATGCTTGTCAAGACCTCCTGCCTGAGCTGGATTTGGCCAGGAACCCCCTAAATAAAGCAGTAAGAAACCAGGATAATTTCTACCTGCTCAGGCCTGGCTCACACCTGGTGGAGTCAAAGTGGGTTGGCCAAGGGAGAGGGGATGGGCAAAGCAAAATGTGGTCACTGCAGTTATGGATCTTCAGACCTGAGGGAAAAAATCTGGTTCCAAAGTCAACTGAGAGATCCATCCCTGAGCTGACTTTCTCTCACCCCGAGGACTCTTCCCTTGGATGGAGCAGGGAGTGGCTCAGTTTTTATTAAAGTGAAGCAGTAGGAAGGGATAACAGGGCTCAGGGGGCAGCAGGGACTGTTGAGTTGGCAACCTGAGGAGTTTTGAAAAGCCTGTGGTTTAAGCCCAGATGAATTCACATTTGCTGAGTAATCTTCAAAAGCAAAGCTTGTTGCCATGCAGCAGCAATGCTCCCAAATCCCAGTCTTCCACAAGTACAGTGACTGCTGCTCAGCTCTGCCTCAGCCAGACCCTCTAAGGCAAGGAGCAGAGCCTTGTTTTGGGAGAAAATCTGGAAATCCAGACAGCCTTGAAAATCCTGGGGGAGAGGATCAGGCTCCATTGCAAAGAAAGGAGCAATCTGCAGAAAATAACTATGGATTTCTACAGCAACACTGCTTATTTCTCTTGTTCAAATCCACAGGTTTAAGAGCTGCTGTGAAGGGAAAGGGAGCTGTGAAAGCCTAAAGCTTTTTGCCTGCAGCAAATTTATCCCGAGGATACATTACATCCAGGGTTTCTTCCTTCAGATAATTTGTTGGCAAAGCAAATGCAGCTTCAGCAACCTTGGACTTTTGTTCTCAGTGAAATAACTTGGCTGGTAGATCAGCCTTTGACTGTAAGTGCTCCTGTCATCCCTCAAAATATTTGAAATAAAAGGATGTTGGACTGTGCTTTTAGAGTTGGGTCCAACAACCAGCTCCAAACCTGAGCAGTGTCTCAGCTCTCAAGGGAAGTCACACCTCAGATCTTTAAATCTTTCTGGGCTGACTTGGTTTTTCCCTGGTTGCCTCATGTGCAAGGGAATTATATTTCTGTGAATGCCAATGTGCTTTTGGTGGTAGACCCCAGTCCAGGGGAGTTTTTACTGCAACAAAACCTTTTCCCACAGTTAGTTTTCCCAGGGAAAGGAAAATCTTCTTGAGCTCCAGATTAGGGAAATGACATGGACAGTAACAGTCAGTGACATGGACAAAGCCTGAAGAAGATTAAACCACACTGTGTTAACATGAATTGACAGTCCTTTTAAGAGGAGGATGGGAAAGAATTATCTATTTTGAAGAAGAAATTATAAAAATATCTGGAAAAAGGGAGAATCTTTCTGGGTTGGATTTGATGATCTTTGAGGTCTCTTCCAACCTAGTCATTCTGTGAATTCTGTGCATTCTGTGAAAGTGTTTAATTGTATGTGTAACGTATGCAAATGTGCACATGACACCAGAAATCAGGTGAAGGAGAAACTACACACTCCTGAAACTCACAGGAATCCTGCTCTTGGAACTTCCCTGATCCACCCAAAAATAGACTGGGCTTGGAGGGGCACAGGAGAGAACAACAACACCCATTAAAATCCTGTGTCACTGATTTCTGACAGGCTCTGCAATGTATTGATTGATCCACCACACCCTGCTTGGGAAAAAGACTTGAACTGACAACAATTGAAAACTAAACCCAGTCATTTTGTGTTTTGCTCAGTAATAGGATTTCTGGAATGGACAGCCTTGAGAGGGGCAGGATTAGGAACCTGGTCCTGTGTAATTAAGCTGTAAAAAAATCCCTTTTGTCAGGACTGAAGGGATGTTCCTCCCAAATCAACCTGCACTAAGATCCTCTACAGCCCATCCCTCCCTGTCCCATCTGGGTGGGATCTGACCCCATTTGCTGCTGGGGCAAATTCATTATGCTGTCAAAAAATTACATTAATTAGTGCTCCTCATCCTCCTACCCCATGTTCCTAGTAGATTTCCACCAATACTTTCAGCCCAATGTGTAGTGAAGTAAAAAATGCAGCTCTGAGACAGAGAACAAGTCCTGTTGTGCACAGATTACATTTGCTGAAGATTTTTCTTTCCCAAACTGTCAGGTATCTACAAACTGTTTGTATTCAGGTTTTAATGAATAGTACAGCTCAGTTTTTAAAATGGCTGCATGATGATTTCAACCAACCTATTTAAGGTGAGACCCCCCTTAAAAATTGGTCAAAATTTCTAATAATTTCTGAGAGCAATTTCCTTTCTGTAAGCAAAGAGAACTATGTTTCTTTCCATCAGTAGATATTGATTACTTAACCAAGCCAGCCTTTCAGCTGTGAAAGGCTTTTGATTAAAATTTCCCTTGGCAGTGCCTTGGGTTAGATATTTTATCATCATCATGAATACTAAACCTCCATAATGTAAAAAAAAGAAATTAAATGAAGAGCAGTAACCTTATGAAAGCAGTGGAAAATTGTGTATTAAATGCCAGACACGCTCTTAGATACTCCTGGCCCATTTTACATATTGTACAGTCAGTTAAAAGAAAATCTCAGGCTGAAAAAATTCTATTTAATTTAAGCATTCTGAGTAGCACCTATAAATCTTACTGAGTTTGTTAAGAGGCTGCAGATTTTCTGCCGTGTTCTTGTGGTAATTGGAATTCTCCCTCTGCCTCAGAAAACTGGGAGTGTTTGAATACCAAACAACATGTTCACCACAAAATCTGCTCTGATACAGCTGAAGTGTCAGCTTTCTCCTTGTTTTTACCAGAAAACTCCCCACCACATGGGTAGAGAGCTGGTATTCCAGATGAATCTCACTGCAGATGAGTCAGCTGCAGAGGAGGGGAGCACTGCTCAAGTATCTTTCTGTAGAAAGAAAAAAAAAATCTCTTTCAGGATTCAACAAAAAGGCAGCACTTTATTTAGCAGGGAGGCAGCAGTGATGATCAGAGCTGATATTTAGTGGTGAGGCAGCAGTGATGATCAGACATGACAAAGGACAATGGGGGTTTTTGTGTTATAACCAGGAAAAAATTGTATCTATTGCAAGTGATCCATTCTGGCCCTGACAAAGTCTATCAGTGGCTGGTTTAACCCTTTCTTTTGGTGTTCTTTAATCTGTTTCAGCAAGGAGCTCTTCGGAGGACGATCCCACTGATGCCACAGTGGGTTTGATTGTGTGTTTCTCCAAACAACACCCATTTTTAAGTTAATGATGCAGAGCTGCAGCCACAGTCATTCAGAGAAAATGAAAGAGGAAGAGCAGCAGTGCTAAGACCAGGTGGTTTCAAACCCACAAGATTTAACGCTGATTTATATGTCCCCCGGGCAGCAATAAGAAGCCAACAGCTGACTCAGAGTTTCTTTAAGCAGGATTTGAGTGCCTAATTCTCATATCTGTGGATAAAACTTTGTTGTAAAAGAAGAGGTCAAGGGATGCACGAGCCAGAATTTCCTATTTAATTCCATTGTAAGGTGAGCTTTAATTAGAATGATGTCTGCAGAATGGCTGTGCCTAGGGGCAGGGTGTTTTTGAATGCCACTCCTAGCAAAATCGCTCTCAGTGGGTTTTCGAGACATGGATGGAGAGCTGTGCTGGCAGAACTACACCCCTGAAAGGTTAAACCTGTCAGAATGCAACCTGAAACACAGAGCATTCACTCTGCCGTTTATTGAGGTAAATATTTATTGGCCCCTGCAACAGTAACCTGCCCAGGGGGCTCCCAAATTCCTGCAGAAGATGTGGAAGCAGCAAACACCACAGGAGCAGAAGCTGCCCAGACTTTCATTGGTTCCTCTCCCCATTTCAGCTCCCAGTTTACAATGTCTTGATGATAGCCCAGCCACAAACAAGCTGGCTGTTCATCCAGCGTGAAATGATTTTTTGAATTTGTACCCATTATCTGAGGCAGAAAAAAACCCCCACTCTCCCTGTTTACTGTGCCAGCAAAGAGCTTCCAGTAACACCAGGATGGCTGGAAAAGAAAGCTGGGTCTGGCTTTGTTTTGCTAACTCTGTGGATCTGCTTTGCAGCTTCTTCAGGATGTTTGTTGGCCTCATTTTTTTTCAGCTAATTACTTAGGTATCATGGTCTCGCCTAAAGCATCAGATAAAAGAGTTTAGAACTTGTTAACAACTGACATTCAGTTGGATTGTGATTCCTTAGCAGGAAATCCAGAGGTGCTGCAGGAAAGAGCCAGTGGGGTTTTTCTACGCATTTCAGACCTCAGTATTCTTTGAGGCAGCAGAAGATGCAATTCCTGCAGCCACATTCCAGCTGAAGGCACAACTGGCAGGCACTTCCATGTTTTCCCATCCATCCTGAATGGATGAGGTTGGAAGGGACCCCTGATGGTTTGTAGTGCAACCCTCTGCTCCAGATCACATTTCTCGGGTTTGTCACAGGACCGTGGCACAGGACAAAGCCTGGGTGATGAATCACTCTGGTAGTGTCTGCCTCAGATAAAAGAAGTCTTTAGACAAGGAATTCACCTTTCAAAAAAATTCTTCAATTCTATTCTCTTCTATTTAATCGCTGCTTGCACACAGATGAACTTTTGGTTAATTCTTAGTCCTGATGATGGCAGTTGAATAATTGTCAACCCTTGGCGTGTGTGTGTGTGTGTGGAGACTTGTCCTGTGAGGTTAAACATATCAGTGAGGCAACTATAACTAATTCTGTTTTAGTGGTTATTTTCAATTGTAAATGTAAAAAACCCTCTTCTTCTATTGATAATTCACTTAATGGCAAGCCATAGGCAAACCCATTAATGCATAATGTAAATTAAAATAACTCTTTGATTTCCTTTGTTGGAAAAGATTGATCTAAACGTGACATTTTAATCTTATTTAGAACTATGGATGCCTTGATCCTGCAATTAAATCCTCTTACAACCTCATAATCCATCAGTAATCCATCCACTCTTGACTTGCTATAGGCTGGGAAACACTGCAAAATGCCAGATGTTTGTGAAACTGCCAGAATCAGAAGGGATTATCAGCCTTTAATAACAGAAATTAGGGAATCCCAGAATGGTTGGGGTGTGAAGGGATCTTAAAGCCCATCCAGTGCCACCCCCTGCCATGGGCAGGGACACCTCCCACTGTCCCAGGTTGCTCCAAGTGTCCAGCCTGGCCTTGGGCACTTCCAGGGATGGAGCAGCCACAGCCTGTTCCAGTAGTTCCCCCTGGATGGTTGGGTTGTGTGCCAAGCACATTTGCTGCTTCCTTAAGAGACTTTCATAGAGCAGCAGAGAGGGAAGGAAAAGGAAACAATTTCTATTCCTGTCCCTTGTTTTTCCATGTGGAATGCATTGGGGAATTGTTTACCTGGAATCATTGGTTGAGTGGACACTGCTGGGCATTGTTTGGCCCTGATGGCCAATGGATGCACCTGGGTCTGGACTCTCTGAGGGAGGGAGTCATGAGAGAAGTTACAGTGAGTAGTTAGATATGGTAGTTAGAAGTTAGGATGTCGTTTTAGTATCCCTCTTTAAATAATATATTAATGTATTGTAATATAGTTATAATAAAGAAACTATTCAGCCTTCTGAACTGGAGTCAGCATCATCTCTTCCCATCTCGGGTTGACCCGCATTTTTCCTGGCCACAGGGCTGTGGAACAGGTTCTTTCCTGAAGATGGAGAAACCTGGGTACAGCCCCAACCCTTCTGCAGCAAAGCAGGAAGGAAAGTAAACTCCATCCCCCCCAGTGCCACATTCTAATTTTCACAGTGTGCTGCTCCTCAGGATCCTCTGGGACCCCTCCTGGTGATATGAGAAGCTGCCAGAGCCCAGCTGGAGGCTGATTCCTTTCACTGCTGACAATAATGAGATGAACAATGCTTGCCCATTATTTTCAGGAAGGGCTTTCCCCAGAGCTCCTGTGGGACCAGCAGAAGCTTCCAAGCAGTGAATGGCCACACCTCTCCCGTGCCCCTGAGTGCTGATCAGCCCCCACCACGCTGGGAACAGCTGCCTGTGCTGGACCTGCAGGGGCTGGTGCCTGATAAACCAGCAGAGACCAAATGATTCATGTCCTCTGAGCTGCTACAGAACAAACACTGTCACCCACAGAGCCCTGCACCAACAAAGGGGTTTTTTCAGAGGCAAAGGACATCTGCTGTTAGTAGAGTGGGACACAGATGGGACATATTGTACCCAGGCTGGCTGTCACTGACTGCAGTGTGTGCTGCTCTCTTCACATCTGGATAAGCTGCCTTCTGGTGACAAATATTCAAAGCCTCTTCCAAGGCTCAGCACTTCATTCTGTGGTTTTCACAGGGGTCCCACAAGCACAAGGTTCTGAAATAAACAGGGTTCACCCTGGCTCTGAGCATCCTGCAGAGGTGAAGCCCAGAGTGACTCTGCAGGGAGCCAGAAATTCAGAATTTACCATTTAGATGGACTGCCTCTGCATTAGATATTTAAGCAATATGTGATAAGAGCTCCTTGTTCTGGCAAGACTGAAACCTAAAGGAGAAGCCAGATGTTCATGCAGATTCCCATTATTTTTATTTTATTGTTATATTATTACAATTATTTTGTATTATTCTCACCCCAGTCTCTGGATCCTTTGCAATAGGAGGAGCTGCACCCTCTTTTTTTCTACATTTTGTTCATAATATTCATAAAAGTGAGAAAAAACATTGATTTAACTAAGTCATTTCCATCTGTATCTCTGCACAGCTCCTCAAGGATATGCAATTTAACTTTTCCATCCCTCTCAGGGATGGTGCAACGTTTCTCCCTTTCTACAAAATATTTGGCAAGTCTGAATGTAAACATACAAAGATGTTTTAGTTATCTTCTCTGTGGCACCCTAGAGCTTGTCCTATTCCAGAGAGATGGAGGAAGCCCATTTTGAGAACAGTAATAGAACCAATTAATTAGCAGTTTATATTTGTGAACCTTTGGGAGCTGCAGTGTCTGGAAAATCCAGTCCCTCATACAGAATATTGGCAGGGAGATTTTCCTTGTTACTTAGAACAAATTCTCGATGAGATGAATATGAAAAAATCCATTAAAGGATTCAAAACTAGATTGTTGTCCCAGTTTTACCTCTGCACTTTGGTATGAGGCTAAAAAATCTCTGACATCGTTTAAGAGTCATGGCTTAATTGGAGGAAGACTGAAGTTGAAAACGGAATTATTTATCTGCAGACTTAAATTGGACAATGTGGAGGAATCCTTCAAGATGCAAAGAGAAAAAAATGGGAACA
>VXBC01002183.1:0-24312 GCA_013399945.1 Ploceus nigricollis | reverse complement strand
GACAGAGACTTTCTTAACCTTGGAATCATCTAAATACCACAGATTCTGACACAGGGCAAGAACAGGGAGGAAGGAGAACTGCCCTGTCATGTCCCCTGGGCTGACTGAGGTGTGAGGAGCAGAAATGTCACAGATCTGGGCTGAGGTGACCCAGGCAGCTTTCAGCAGACACATCCCTGGAGTCCAACCATTCCTACAAGGCATGGGAGGTCAAATGATAACCAGGTTCTTTTCCTCCTCAGTATCCTTTCCTTCCTTTGAGGACATTTCTGTGCATGCTCCAGAGAGGATTTATCCATAAATGGCAGAAAAGTTTGATAACCATGAGAACTGCAAGCTGAAAATGATGAACCCTGTCTAGAGACAAGCACGACCCCAAGTAAATGGGGTTAAAAATATTTTTTAAGAGCACAGAGATGACAGATGGAAGATAAGGTTTTCTTCTTTTTAAAACCCCAAACACCAAGAAATATACTGCAAAATAAATTCATTGTTTTGCTATGTTGTTGTGAAGCAAGTACCTGGTGCAATGGAAAATGATTCTCCAAGTAATTTTTGGACATCATGCTGTTTTCACAATGCAGAATTCTGCATTACATTGGGTGGGAGCTGGATAAGTCACCCAATATTTGCTGTGATTTTAATGCCATGTTATTTTCATGTCTAAAGGAAAGCGTAAATCAGAAGTTTTCAAGTCACAGGCACATTTCTGGAGCAATGTTGCAAACCCACATAGGTGAACAAGCTGAGAGTTACAGCTGAGTTCTTGTCTTTGAGTGCCTGTGCAAAGCAAGCACTGCTCTAGATCCAGCCAAGGGAAAGGGAGAAGGAATAAAATGAATACAGCTCATAAGAATCCCTGGATTTTTGATGTGAATTTGTCTCTCAATGTATTACAGTGACTTTTTGTGGAAATTTTCTGCTTTTTAACTAAACATGTTTTAATATAAATAATAACAATGATAATAAAATCAAGCAGTTTGCATTGAGGTCTTATTTTCCCACAAGGATTCTTGAGAAGCTGAACAGGGAATTTTCTCCAGAAGAAAATCAACTTCTGCCCAGCAAAGCAGATCTGTCCTGCTGCATAAAGGTGCAACTCCAGCGACTTCAGCACAGCTCTGTGACCCACAAAAATGGCCAGAATTGATGCAAGAGCGAAAAATGTTGCTCTGGCTCACATAAAGAAACAGCACATTCTGTCCCAGAGTGGTTATGTGGCCCTTGCTGAGCTGAATTTCCTCTGGATAATTTCTTTATGTCTTGGAATTCAGCCTCCAGCCAGCCCAAGGCTTTATGTGCTACTTAAATTCGATGGAAAAATCATTTTGGGAGTCTTGGTGATGTCCTGTGCTCCGTGCTTGTCTACAGGCACAGCAAATTTACTGTGCAAGCTCGATGCTTTGATGTTATTTTTGAAAGTTCTTGAGGGCTGACAAGACTCCTTGAGTTTGGGGTCAAGCTGGAGAGACTGAAGTGGGGACAGAGATATTTTCTGATTTATTTTAGCATCCTGTGCATGACACAGCCCTGGACTGTGTCCACCTCTTCCCACCTCCCTTCATACCAGTTTCACTCTGGACAAAACATGGGAATTTGTAGTTTCTCCCTCAATTTTTGTTTCCCATGCAGAGAAGACATTTTATATGACATTTTGAACAGTTTTTGGTGCTACTTTTCCTTTTTTTTGGTACTAACAATTTCTCAGATATGTTTGGCTCAGGTTTGCCACTTGTATTTTGCTCTAATACAACTTTATTTCTGGTGTAAAGGAGTTCTTGATTTTCAACACATCTCACATCTCATGGTCTCCTGTCACATTGTTAGAGAAAGTTTGTTTCACTGAGTTACCTCAATAATTCAACTCTTGACAGCTGATAATTTACAGTTTTGCTTAAGAAACTGAAAATTCTGTGGCATTGGAAGTAAAACCAGACTGACTGAGATCTGGAAAAACACAGGGCTAAACTGAGATTTCTGGATTGATCAAAGTTCAGGCTTGTCCATGAGTCCTTGACTTGAATGTGCCAATGTGTGAGAGGGTTTGTGATCAAATAATTGGGGAAAATAGGTTTGGATTTAAACTGCATTTCAATGCAGGAAATGCTGTGTGGTTGGTTACTTACTGGCTGTAGTCCACTTCATTTTTAATTAAGTTTTAAGTGACTTTGGCTCTCAGTTTTTGGTGCATTTGGGCACCTAATTCCTGTTGGTTTGGAGCATCCGAGCCTTGATCACTTTTGGAGCCACCAGAACAGGGCTTGGAGCACCCTGGTCTAGCGGGAGGTGTCCCTGCCCATGGCACTGGATGGGCATTAAGGTCCCTTTCCCCCACAACCGCTTCATAATTCAGTGATTCTGTGAGAAATTCTGGCCATATTCTGCATTAATGCACAAACCCACCCCTTTATTTTACAGTATTTCAATATCAAGTGGCAGGGGAGAAGCCAGACAAGAAACTGGAGAGTGTGCTTGAAGCAGATGGGGAAAAATTCCTTCCACGAGAGCATCCTTTCCTGAGGACTGTGTGTGGGATATTTCTTGTTTACTTTACAGTGGATAAATCCATCCCAAATCCCTGCTCTCATGGAGGGAGCCTCCCTGTGCTCCTTTAATGACTTCCCAGGGGTGGAATCAGTAATTTCATTCTGATCTCCCTATGCATAGAGGCTTCCCCTGAAAGATTGATGTGGTTTGGTTGGCTTTAAGTTAACAGAAGAAAAGCTCGTTTATTGCAGTCACATCAGCTGAAGAATTACAAGAAATGAACTATGTAAAACATGAAAAATTAATCTTATTTCTGTGAAACACCTCAGGTCCTGGTGAGCTGCTTTAAAAACATGATTTGTATAAAAATCTGTGGATTTTTGTCAGCGACATATTGCAGGTAGTGGTTGAGTGAGTGTGAACTGGGCTGCTTTTAATTTTGTGTTCATGAATCTGTGCAGCTGAGGATGGGAAACCTTTCCTGTCTGCCCAGCTCAGAGCTTGGGTTCCTCCTCAGCCACTGCTGATCCAAATCCTCTCTCTTTGTTCTCCCCTCTCTCTCTCACATCCAGCTCAAGATGGTCAAGAGGGTTTCCAGACAGATCTAATTGTGAAATTTAAAGATTCTTGGGTTGAAAATTCAATTTCTCCTGCTCAAGCTGCATAGATGCCCACTCTGAAGCATCAGTGGAGAACAAATCTGCTCAGTCTTCAGTCCAGGACTTTCTATTCCTCCTCTTAACTGCATAAACTCTGTTTGTTACAAGTTTGAAGTAATGCTGAGGAGCTTCTCATCTGATTTGACTTGAAGATGGCATTAATTATTCTGAAATCACCACCAATTACTGTCCTGAGAGCTGGATGGGGATAAATCAAAGCCTGGGGACGCTGTTGCTGCAACAGTGACAGCAACAAAACAGACATCTGGTGTTTTTCACTGTAATAATGTCAAAATTCAGGAGAACTTTGAAGTGCTTCAAGAATTCCTTACCCACATTACCTCACAAATGGTAAGAATTAGATTTTTAGAAAAAGCCTTTTTCCATAAAGTATAGAAAATACAAGTTGCAGAGGATTAGATTAAATTAAAAGGATGAAGGTTAGGGATCAATTGGATTCTTATTTGAACTGCAGATGTCTGGGTCAGGAATAACACCACTGAAATTACTGATTTTTTGGAGGTAAGAATTGTTTTCTATTGAAACCTTTAAAAAAAACCCCAAATTTAAAATCCCCAAACTCAAGCCTAAAAGGAAATCCTGGTGATGCAAACATTCAGCTGCTCCCAGGAGAACTGAGAATCTAAAAGTGACCAAAGGAAATCTGGTGCCAAACTGAAACCTAAAGCACCTTCTTGTCTTTTGACCCACACACACCCCTAAACCCAAAGTAGATCACTGATAAACCAAAACTTTTGTATTAATTCCCACAGGAAGGGAAATCTCTCCCAGGGAGTTCTGTGGGTGTAATACAAACTTATTGTTGCACTTAGACTTGGCCTTTGTGGCTGTTGTCCCCTTTTTTAGTGGAAAATTAGGCACCTCTACAAGAAGAAATTTAAGAGTAAGAGTTTTTAAGAGTGTAATTTAAGAGGATGGTTCAGTCANTTTGTGGCTGTTGTCCCCTTTTTTGGTGGAAAATTAGGCACCTTTACGAGAAGAAAATGTGTAATTTAAGAGGATGGTTGCAGTCGGTGATACCTGGGCTCCCTCTCCTGGCTCTCCCTGCTTTGCTGCTTTGCAGCTTTTCCTGCTGATTCCCAGACCTCTCTCTGAGCAGTTTAATTCCCCATCACTGTAGAACTGGGATTAAATATTGCAAACTGGGCAGATTTTGGGGAGCAGCAACGGAGCTCTGGACAGAAACCCACGGAATTTCCCTCCTGCCAGCACACACCCACGTTTTTTACCTAATTGTTGTTTCTTTAAGTTCTCTCTGCTATATAGTCAATAAACAGCAGCCAGATTTTTCTTCTATAACATCCCTTTGCTGTGTAGGATGGAAGAAATCTTCTAGGAGGGAGATGTTTGCCATCACGTTGCTGTCCTGCTGTGTTACTCACTCTCTACACCCTCTATTAAATTGCACTGCACTTACTCCCAGTGATCCATAACTGGGATATCTCCTCCCTTTCCCCCAAAGCTATGAATTGCCTGAATTGCTCCATGTTTTTCCTCTTCACATTCCAGTTTTAAAAGTCCCCCAAAAACAAGGCATTCTGCTCTAAAAATAAGGGAAATTCCTATTCCACTTGCCCCCCTCTACTCCCTGAGCTAATTGGAGGATGTTTTACTGTCCTGGGGTTTTATTAATGAACAATATTTCTTTCAAAGCCAATTAGAATCTCCAGGCACTTGGCAATGGAGATGCCAGGTGCAATGGCAGGGAGCAGGTGAGCAGGCAGCCTAAAAACTGTCATTATTCTGTTGAGAAGGAGGAATAAGGGGCAATAAAACCCAACATCAGAGACTCATAAATACGAAACACTCAAGAAGTTGCCAGCTATATTGAGCCACCATAAATAATCACTGATGCTGCTTTAAAAACTTTATTTTAAAGATATTGTTGTGCAAAAGACACTGAGATGCTCTTCTCAGTGTGTTGCTCCTCTGCTGGGGCAGAAGGATCAGAAGATTTGGGTTCTTCCAGTTCTGTCTAAAAAACAAAAAATTACTGACTTTTGTGTCAATACATCACATAATTGATGGTGCTTTTTTTTGAATAGTTTGTGTGGGTTTGTCAAATTCACATGAATTGTACTGAAAGGAAACATGCCACTTTTAGTAATTAACTCTGTGTTAATTGACTCACAATTAACCAATGTCATAAATGTCAGTGTCATGTTGAGAAATATACACCCTGTAGCTTTAATTAATTGTGTAATCACAGTTTTTATAACAATTTTAGTCTTATGCTCATCACAATGAGACCTGGATCATCACCCATAATTATTAAATCTGAAAAATCCCACCTGTAACAGCAATTAACATTCAGCCAATCCATTTTAAATATTTCGACTTTCCAAAGGTGACCTTGGAAATGGAGTCTCTGGGATGTGCTCCTGAAACTCCCATCATTCTTCAAGGAAGGTGCAAAAGAAGCAACATCCCAGCTGTTCCTGTGTGTCTGCAGACTACAGATATTATTCTCTTATGCTTATTTGAGCACTGAGTTAATTTTAATTAGGCTCCTGTGCCTAATTGCTCAGGAAAACACCTCCTAGTAACAAATGTTTCTCCTTGCTACTTAAAAGAAGCTGAATCACAGCCCCATGTTGCATTCTATAAATGTGTTATAGCTCATTAAGCTGATATTTTTAAGTTGTTTTAAATGATATGGTTCACCCTTTAAAGCTGAGCAGAATGAAGTATTTGCTTTAAAAGGGAAAATTAAATAATGGAAAATAATAATTTATTGCTCTCGCTCTGACAGGCAAGACATCAATTTGATGTTGTTCAGTTTCTATTGCCATGGTTCTCAAAGCTGCCTTCTCCTCCCAAAACAATAAATGAGTTTTGACTTCTCTTCATTAAATGCATCATTAATTCCTCCTCCTGGTTTCTGTTTGTTTTCCCTTCCTGCTCTCTGGTGCCCGAGTTGGACGATGTGAGGGTTTTCCCCTGTGGCTTTGCAGCTTCAGGGAATTTCTGTTCCCAAATCAGTATTATACCCCAAAATTCAATATTATTCCCCAATTCATGCTGACAAGTCCATGCCCAGGAAATATTGGAGTGGCAAATATTCAAATAACCACAGGTTGAGTGCTGGTTGTATTGTGTCCCCTACCTATAGGGCCATTACAGTTGAACACTTTTGACTATTTGTTTTTGTTGTAAAAACCCAAATCAAACCAGCACACTTGGTTTTCTCTGGCATTTTTTGAATCTCCTTGGCTTGATGTGCAGTTGGAGGGAATCACTGTTCCTTTTGGAGTCGAGGTGTGCTGTGATTAAACCAGACATTATTGAAAGGCATCAGATTTGTACAAGATTTGTACATCATATTTGGGGAATTGAAGGTGGTACAATTGAGGAGGACATGAGAAGGTTAACGAGGGGCAAACAGGGCAGAGCCTGGACAGACAAAACTTTCTGGCTTTAAGTGGGAACCTTCACTGTTTGAGAGGCACATTTGGAATCATATGCAATAAGAAGTTTTGATAAATGATATTTTACAAACAGGACTGAGGTTCCATCCTGCTGCATCATGCAAGGACAAACAGTGCATCTGGAGGAGGTTCAGGAGAGTCCTCAGCTGTCACCTCAGCCATGGAGATTTTTCTTTATCTACCCCAGACTTCTCTGTGTGCTCTGACCCTGGAACAAGCCTTTGCTTTTGTTTCCCTCTCAAATTGCTTTAAGGTTGCCCTCATTCTCTCTAATGACTTTAAATCACTGGGTTTGATGTCTAGTTTATCTTCCCAAAATGTAACACTTCTGACTGCATCAAATTCCCTCCTTAATCCCCTTGGCATCTCTGATCACTGAAGACTGGAGTTAGATAAACTCTCCCAAGCAGCTTTTCATGTCATTCAAGAGGCAGATGAACGCCATAAAAGATCCATCATGCTTTCCTTGGTGTCAGAAAGGTTTTGCTATTAAAGATTAGGGAGGCTGGAGGTCACTCCAAATCACAATATTGCTCACTTTATAAGCCAGTTTTATCCTGTCATCTGGTATTTTGTGTTCCAGTTGTTTCGGAGGAGTCTACAGCATTCATCAATTCCTCATCCTTCAGCCCATTTGCACACTGGGGTTTAAGCACTGAGTGATTTGTTAAATGTCTCCAAAGTCAAGCCATTTATCTTTTTCACTGTATTTTATTGTCTCTGTTCTCCCTGACTTACAAACCTCCAGCACAACACTGAGCTCTGCTTGCTTTAAGAGCTGGTGCCTCACAACGGGATCCTGAAGAAAGAAATCCTTGGGTAGTGAAACCCCTCTGTTGAAATACTATTTTAAACAAAAAGGAAAAAAAAGAAAAATGTAGAGGCCAAAACACAATTTCAAGGCCCGAAAGATTATTGTTGATTATTTCTCAGACTCAACACTGAGCTTTCCAAGCCCATTTATATAATGCAAGCCTCAAAACTGGGGAGAAGAGCATTACTTTTAAATCTCCAAAGCCCACATTTGGCAGAGCAAAGAATTGATTTGAGGTCCAAACCCACTCTGGGACTACAAAACCAACTCGTAAGCTCCAAGGCTTATGATTTTAAAGCTCAAAATCTCATTTAAAGGGCCCTGAGCATCATTTTTCAGAAGTCTGATCTGGACTAGCGGTGGCACTGTGATGTCACACAGAGCCTGTGACACAGAGGGACAAGAGGGGCTGCAGGGAGATGGGTTCTGCACCCTGGAGACAGCCCCGAGGGTGAACATCCTCACCCCTGAGGATGTGGCTGTCGCCAGTGGTGCGAGACCAACCCAGATGGATTTCTGGGATGGGATGGCGTTCGTGTTCATGATGCCCAGCATCACGCCCACAGGTACAGGCAGGAGCATTGCTGGAGCTGCCCTCTCAGGGATGCGGGGAAAAGAACCAGCACTGACCCCTGTGGGGCTGGGGACAGCGGTGACACACACCCCAGGGGTGCTGGAAGGCTGAGAGCCAGCAGAAACACAGCATAACCTGGGATTTCCTTGTTTTCCAGAGCGAAAGGCTGTCTGGGATGCAGTGGCCAGCAACGTCCAACAACAGCTGCTGCTGCACAAGGTGGAACAACACCCTGGGACAACACCCTGGGACAGCACTGATGTCCTTCTTTGCCCACCCAGAAGAGCAGTGAGGAGTTCCCATGGCCCTCCTCACTGATCATGGCTTGCAGTTCCTCTTGCCCTCCTCAGAATGCAGGAAGCCCACCCCAAAATCCCCTGCTGAGGGACAAACAGAGCTTGTGCAAGAGTGGTGTCACCTCTTGGAGGTGGCAGTGTACCACAGGGCTGATCCCGGTCACTGGAGACTGGGGATGTCCTCAAGCTGCCTCTGTCTGCCCTGACTCCAGCATGGGTTTTTGGTGGGGGAAGGGAAAGAAGAGCCCCCAGCATCTCCTCCCCAGGGCTCTCCCCACTGTCCTGACTTCTGAACAGTGGGAGTTGGCAGAGTTTGGTCAAAGGCACCATCCCCTGATGGAATCATCCTCGGCTCGTCCCTCTGTCCAGTTCTCAACCTCTGGGCCTTTCCCTTCTGCTCCAGGGGATCCGAGTTCCCACCCTTGGGTCCTTTGATGTGGTCCACACAGAGACCGTGGTGGGGAACAAGACTGTGATCCTGCAGAGGCCAGTGTTCCACCTGGCCAGGAATCTTGGAGGAGTCCAGAACCTGGAAAATAAGGACCTGGCTGGTAAGACAGAGGATTTAACCCTGCAGGCCCAGGGTGGAGTAGGATATCACACCACATTTCTAAAAGCATCTCCTGGGAAACGCCTTTGGCCAAGCCCTGGGGAAGTTCCTCCATCCCCCTCCTGTGGTTTTCCAGGGCTTAAGCAGCTGGAGCCTCTGAAATATGCCAAGGTGGCCAGAGAGGCCTCTGTGTCCCGGAGGAAAGTGGAGTGCTGCATCCTGGGCACCATGTCCCTGCTGTACCACTGCCTGGAGAAGGGCGTGAGCGTCGCCTTTGTCCTGAGGGATGTGGGCGTGCTCCACATTGAGGGCAGCATGGTGCAAATGAGATTCTACCTGGACTTCCTGGAGAGAGTGACCAGGGAGAGGATCCAGGACAGGGCTACACTCAAGGTGAGCCTTTTGTTTCCCCCCTGCTTGGGCAGACCCACAGCAGCTCCCCAGTACTGCTGGCACATGGACACCAGGATGTGGCCAGGGGCTCTGGCCAGGCAGGAGCATGATTCCACCTGCTCTACCTGCCCTGAACTCCTCCTCTCCTTAGTGCCTTGGCCACATTGAGGATGTGCTGGCATCTTCACATATCTGTGCTGCAGGCTCTCCAGCAGCTGGACCTGGTGGTTTCCCGGGTGGTGCCCATCGCTTCCCTGAGCTCCACCGGACGTGTCATCATCTTTCCCAAGTGAGTCAAACACCCGGGCAGCTTTGGCCTCTGGAGAGATCTGGGAGCAGTTTCTCCTCATGACCACAGCAGTCCTGCAGAGCACTGACTCTCACTTGTGTCTGCCTGCTTGTCATCCCTGTGAGCAGAGCTGAGGGGGCAGAAGGAGTATTTTAGGCAACGCTTGCTTCCCCATCATGGCCAGGAATCCTTTCCTGGGTGACCTTATTTCCCAGGACAGTCCTTGGGGTTGGGGCACAATTGACTGGGGAGAACAAATAGCCTTTACCCTACTGCCAGACTTGTGAGCAGGTGATGGTGGCGAGGGGCCAGGGCCGGTGGGGACGTGGGTCAGGATTGCTTTGTCTCTTTGACTCCAGCTTTGAACAGACCTTGCTGCCCACATCACTGCCCGGGGATCATCTCAAGGACTGTGGAGTTGTTCCTGGAGAGGACAAGAGGAACAAAATAGGTTTGTCACCCATAAGGCGAGGCATGGAAGGTAAAGCAGCTCCCCTCTCGTTTCCATAGCACAGGGAAGTGGCAGCTGTGATCTGATGGGAGAACCCCCAGTCATGATTGTCACAAGGATCTGATTGTGCCAAACCTTGGTGCCAGCTCGTCATGGTCTTTTCTCCTAAGGCTGGCTCTGCAAGGGCTGAGCCCTGGGCTGGGAGGTGCCCAGGATGCTCATCCCTGGTTCAGCAGGAGGATGAGGATCCCAGGGCCCATCCTTGCTCCCAGAAATTACCTCTGCTTTCAGAAGAGACTCTGACCCAAACCTGGCACTATGGGTGGGAGGGTGCCAGGCCTCTGGAGACAGTGGCAGGAGGGGAGTGGGAATTCCCTCTTGGATGTGTTAGGAAGAGGCCTGAGCATCCCCATGTGTCACTTGTGGCCAGTAGCATCACAGCTGTGCTGCTCTGACAAGCTCTGTCCTTCCTGATTCCAGGGAGACTTCCTGGCCTGCCCGTGCCTGCTCACCAGGGTTCCACTGCCAGGGCAGGAGAGCAGCCCTGGGATGAGGAGGTGATGGAGATAAGGGACAGCCCTCCGGTCAGGTGAGCCTGGAGGCTCAGGGCATGGGGCCTTTTCCTCATCCAGCCAGAGCTTGTTCCCCAGCACGTCCACCAGATAGACTGGGGCTGCTGGGAGCCCCCCATGTCACAGGGCTGGTTCCTCTCCATCTCTCCAGAAGAGTCCCTCATGACAGCTGGAGCCATGCATGGGGACAGACAAGTGTCAGCAAAGGGTTCCAGCTCAGGGAGTTCCTCTCCTGAGCTGGGCACAGCCCTTGGCTAAGGGCATGCAGCTCCTGTGGGCAGAATGTGGCCCCAGAGCCCTCCCAGCCTCACTCAGACCCCTCCTGCTCTGTCCTCCCAGGCAGCTGCCAGTGATCCCAGGGGCTGCTGCTGGAAGAAAGCAGCCTGTGACTGACCAAGCCAAGGGCAAACCTGTGCCCAAGGGCCAAGTATTGAAGCAGAGCGACAAAGAGGCAGCAACAACTCAGGGGGGCAGAGGAGGAAGAGGAGAAAGAAAAGATTCTCTTGGGAGAGAGGGAGAAAAGAAAGTTCATCTTGGAAAAGAAGGAGAAAGAAGGGGATCTCTTGGGGGAGAAGGAGAAAAGAAAGCTCATCTCAGGAGAGATGGAGAAAAGAAAGTTGAACTTGGAAAAGAAGGAGAGAGAAGGGAATCTCTTGGAAGAGAAGGAGAAAGAAGGGGTTCTCTTGGAAGAGAAGGAGAAAGAAGGGATTCTCTCAGAAGTGAAGGAGAAAGAAGAGATTCTTTGAGAGAAGGAGAAAGAAGAGATTCTTTTAGAAGACAAGAACAAAGAATGGATTCTCCCAGAAGACAAGGAGAAAAGAAAGCTGGACGAGAAAGAGAAAAAGAAGCAAAAGATGCTCTTGGAAGTGAAGGAGAAAAGAAAGTTCGTCCCAAAAGAGGAGAAAATAAAGTTTCTCCCAAAAGAAAAGGAGAAAAAAAAGTTCCTCGCAGAAGAGGAGAAAAGAAAGTTCCTCTTGGAAGAGAAGAAGAAAAGAAGCTTCATCTCAAAAAAGAAGAAGTGAAGTATCTCCTTGGGAGAGAAAGAGAAAAGAAACTTCTTCCTGGAAGAGAAGGAGAAAGGAAAGTCCCTCTTGGGAGGACATCAGTGCCATGGAGTGCCCAGGCCAGGAAGCCTCAGGACTCCAAGGTGTTTGTCCTGCAGCAGCCGGGGGCTGAGGCAGCACAGGGCCTGAGAGCCAGGCCCGAGGCCTTCTGGTCAGTGCTCAAAGAGCCCCAGAAGAGCATTTTGGCAGGCTACTGGTTTGAGTCCTCCCGTCTGCTGCCCCCCCTGCCCCCACAGGACACCGTGGCTTCACAGCTGCCCATGCTGAAGAAGAGAGAAACGGTCTCCAGGGGCCCATGGCCCTGGGTGGAGTGAGCAGGGATGAGGGTGAGCAGCACCTGAGGTGGCAAAACAGGGACAGGACTGGAACAGGAACTGCCATTCTGGGAGGCCGTTTCCTCCTAGGAGTGCAGAGTTAGTGAAGGGGTCTTCAAAGATCCTTCTGTTCTGGTGGACATCATGGCCAAGGTGCCACCACGGGGTCATCCGTCTCCAGGGCTGAGGGACTCCTTTTCCAACAAGAAGGAGCCTCAGGACACATCCTGGCCACTGTCTCTGGGGTTAGAGAAAGCCTAACTCAGAACAAGGCTTGTTTTTAGATCCCCATTGTGAAGACAAAGATCTCTGGGAGGATCTGGCAAAGCTCAGGAACAAAGTGCTGCTGCTGGAGAGGCTGCAGCAAAGGGAAAGGAGAGGGAGAGGAAGAGTTGCCCTCCTGTCAGTGTCCTGACCTGACTCAAGCCATCCAGGAGAGGCTGGAAGACACTCCCAGGTCTGTTCCCTGGAGCAGGGAGCGTCACACAGTGTGAGATTCCTGACTGAGACCAAACCCATTCCAAGTGCTGCTTGTGACTGTTGTTGGGATGAGACCCATGCATCCTTCTCCCAGAAGGCAGCAGGTGCCTACCACTGCCACCCTGGGAGATTTTTATTAAAAGAAAAATCCCAGAGTAGCAAATTAAACAGAGTTCACTGTTCTACTGCACAACCCACCCCTTGCACACCTGCAATATCCATTTCTTGTCATTCAGTCAATAAATGTCTCCAAAGTAAATGATATTATCTTTTCCACTGTATTTTATTATCTCTATTTTCCCAAAAAAATCTCCAGCACAACACTGAGTTCTGTTGACTTTAAGAGTCTCTGTAAATACAGGGTATTTTTACAGAAAGAGGCACCTGCAAATGCTTTTATGCCGTATTCAAAATTGCATTCTGTTTTAAGGGAATTCTAGTGAGTTTCCATTTGGCTTTTATAGTATTGTGTATTTTCAGGTAAGATGTTCACCCTGTTCTTTTGTTCAGGACTGGCTTTGTTTCATTTCACATTTTAAACTCAGTTAAAATATGGGATATGGCCACATATATTTAAGAAGTTAATGTGCCAGAAAGGAGAATATACAAAACCACTTATTAAATGCCAATAAGAACCAACAAAGCTGCTCAATGCTTTAGAAATTTGCTGTAGTGCAAAGCTCCTGCACTGCTTACCTGACATCNCTGATTCCCAGAGCTCTTCAATAAAAGCACCTGCATGTAATCATGTTCTGTGATTATGTGTGTTCCTGAATGCTAACACTCCCACTAACCCAATGCCTCCCACTAACTAATGCCCTGCCCAACCTGGCCTTGGACACTTCCAGGCATGGGGCAGCCACAGCTTCTCTGGGAATTCCATTCTAGCACCCCACCACCCTCACAGGGAACAGTCCCTTCCCAATATCCTGTCTAACCTTGTCCCCTGGCAGTGTAAAACCCTCATCCCTGGGCCTGGAACTGGAGACCCTGGTAAAGAAATATCTCTGTGCCTTTCCCATGACCCCCTTTATCCACTGAAAGGTCACAACAAGGTCTCCTGGAACATTTTCTCCTCCAAGATGAGGAGGAGAAAACCCCCAAATCTCACAGGGTTTGTGTTCCAGGAAGCTGTTGCAGCCCTGGGATCATTTTAAAGGCCTCCTCTGGACCTGCTCTAACAGGGCTGGGTCTTGCATGTGATGGGGGGAGCTGGACGTGGAGTCTCCAGAGAATGGAGCAGAGGGCAAGAATTCCTTCCAATCCAAAGCTTCCACACAGACCATCGTGCTGCCTATCTTTATTTAGACTTCTATCACCAATTCCTTGTCTCCAGTCTTACTGTCCAGGAGCTCAGAATTGTCTTTCAAAGCTGTGAGGCGCCTGTGGAGAGAGAGGAAGCTGCTGAAGCCCTGCTGTGACTGGGTATGTGGTGGGTGTGAGGATGTGGAGCAGTGCTGGACACCCCATGGGATGTGAACACCCAGCAGCTGGGGGCATAGAGAGCTCTGGACAGAGCATGGGGCACCAGCTCCCAGCACAAATCTCTGCTGGGTTTGGCCAGTGACCAACTGGGCATCCAGAGCTCTGTTTCTTGAATCACCTCATGGCAGCTCCAGCTACCCTGCACCAAAATTTGGCAACCCTGGAAATGCCTCGTGGCAGGTTCAGCCCCCCAGCACCAACATTTGGCAGCCCCCCACACCCCACTCACTCTTTTATGTCCTTTGCCCATGCAGGGGCCACCTTGAGCAGCAGCAGAGCAATCAGGCTGCAGACCACAGACACAAGGAAGGCTCTTATAAAGACACTCCAGGTGATTTTAGCATCAGCTGTGCCTGTGTTTGCCTTGTCTTCCACAGTGTTTGGGTCTGTCTTGGTGTCCTCAGCACTGCTGAATCTCTTGTCCACACCTGGAGGATATTCCCAAAGCTCTGAAGTCCCTAGGAATGGGGTATGAGGGGTGGTGGGCATCTCACTGCACTCACAGAGGGTCTGAGTGTGTGTCCCTGGCACAGGAATGGCCACAGCCTCTACCCCGAGGGATGGCCAAGGGACAGGGATTCCCTGGCTCACCTGTTGGCTGAAGGGTCTCAGTGTTTCCCCCAGGGACTGGCACTGCCTGATGACCTTCCTGAGGTGCCTCTTTATCCACAGGCTCGGGCTCCAGCACTTCAGAGAGAAAGCGTGCCAGTTTAATTCCAAGTCACCCTTCCTCATGGAAGCCCAGCTCCCCAACTCCTGTGGTTAAGAGTCACTTGTATCTGGAAGTGTTTCCTTCAGTAAAGTCATTAATTCAGACTGTTCCATTAATGGCCAGGAAATGTTTCCCAATCCAGTTTCATTCTTCAGGCCTTAAGGGAAAGAATTAAGAATTTCCACCACAGAAATCCCTGGCTGTGCAGTCGGTCAGGACTGAGCAGTGACCCTCATGGTGCTTGGTCCAGCTGAGGAGCTGGGAAGGCTCAGGGACACCAGACACCATGAGGAGCTTCGGTCACACTCTGTGGTATTCCCTGTGCAGACTGACCAGCAGCACAGGGAGAGGATCCCTGTGGAATCCCTGAGGAACATGGAATGACCTGTCACACCCAGGCAAGGCTGGATTCTCATACCTGCAGGAGATGCCTCGCTCACATTTGGGCCTTGAGCTGTCAGTTCCCAGACCAAATCAAAAGCCATGTAAGGTCCAGGAGAGTCAGATCCAGCACCTGGATCTCCATTGCCTCCAGCCACGGCTGTGAACAGGATAGAGAAGCTCAAATGAAATATTTCCATGCACTTTCCATGGCAGGAACTGTGGTTGGAACATGGAATGGCTCTGGGGACCTGGTTGTCCCTTCCCCTCTGGAGCACCATGCAGGCAGGTGCCAGGTGTCTGACCCACGATGATCCAAAACAAACTGTGCAGGAGCTGTCAGGAGCTAAACCCAACCCCAACAATCCTGCTGGCATTGATAGTAAAAGGTTTCTAAAATCATGGAATTTGGGGGGTTAGAAAGCAAGTTAGACTTAGCAGGCCCTGGGAACAGACCNACCTGCATGTAATCATATTCCAGGATTATGTGTGTTCCTGAACGCTAACAGCATTGCTCCTGGAAGCAGCTCAGGGCCTTGGAACCTGGGAGGGAATGCTCTGCATAGCTCTGTGTTCTGGGGCCATCCCTGAGCCCAACCCATTGCATCCCTGCTCTGCTGCACAGCTGAGCATCAGCCAAAAAAGGTATTATATTTCCTATCAAGAGGATATTGAAACCTAAATGCTCCTTGAAGGGATCTGTGGGACCTGCCCCACTGCCCCTCCCTGCCCACCTGCTGTTGCTTCATTTCTCCTCACAAAGAAAAGCAAGGCACAACTTTTCCCAAAGATTTACTGGGAGAAGCATGAAGAAGCAGCAGAGACAAAGGGAAACAATTCTTATCTCTGCTCCCTGTTCTCCCTGTGGAATGTGAGTTGGAGATTGTTTATCTTGAGTGACCAATCCGGGTCCAGCTGTGTCTGGACTCTGGAGAGAAGGTCACGAGTTTGAGTTAGACTAAGAGAGGTAAGTTAGATGTAGGTATGTAGTATAGCCTCTCTTCAAATATTATTAATGTATTTTAGTACAGATTTAATAAAGAGAGTGTTCAGCATCTCAAAGCCTTCTGAACTGAGTCAGACATCCTTCATTCCCTTCCCATGGGGCTCACCTGTGTTTACTATAACCTACCTGCTCCCGGTGGTCCTGACTCACCAGTGGGGAACGGGGCCCTGGGGGCTAGCAGGTCTATCAGGGATAACAGGATCACCAGAGACAGCATGACTGTCAGGGCTCTCTGGATAGCCAGGAGGACAATGCTGGCCACGGACCATCGTGTCCACTCCATGATGAGGCCGCAGGTGCTGCCGAAGCCTCACCTGCCTGCTCTGCACACCACAGCTGGGCTGTGTGACCCCTCAGGGGGCTGCATCAACCCTCAGGGGGCTGTGTGACCTCATGAGAGGCTTCTACCACCAACATTCCACTGTCTCCAGGGAGCTCCAAATGTCCTGCAGGTGCCTTGGACAGTGTAGGCACGGCCCTATCCCAGCCCACCCAAAGCTCTCTGCTCTAGGAAACTCTGCAGAGGTTACCTGGGACTTCACCTGTCTCCAGAGCAAATCCCAGAGCAAAAGGAGGCACTCCAAAATCATAATTTTTAGCTGTTTGATGGGAAAATGGAGATCAGACTGATTTTTTTCGACAGCATTTCTGTCAAGGGTTAGAATTGTAGAACCCCAGAATGTTTTGGGTTGGAAGGTACCATAAAAACCATCTCCTTCCAACCCCCTGCCACAGGCAGGGACACCTTCCACTAGGGAAGGAGATGGAGATACTTAACACAGCTGATCCTCAGGATACAGGAAAGCAGCAATGTTACAGTTTAGGAGCCAAAATTTGCCTTGTGGATGTCCAAACCCAAGTGCTTCCCAACACCAGATCCTCCTTCGGCATCACTTTATAACCTACAACCCCTCTGGAGTCACCAAACTCCTCTAGACACACCACAAAACAACTTTTATCCCTCCCCATCCCCCCTCCCCAAAACACATGCCACAAACACAGATTTAACCTGCAGCTAGTCTCACAAATCAATAGGAGAAGAGCAACCACCCAATTTGCAGTGGGAAAAAAGGGGAGAGATGGACCTGCCTGGGGGATTTGGGCAGATGCCAGCAGGGACCTGGGAACTCCTCTGTCTCCAGAGGAGGCCAAGAAATGGTTGCAGATCCCTGGGAGGAGTCCTTGGCAAGGGCCAGGCATTAATTTTCCCCAACACACACATGCAGATCCCTCAGAATAGTCTAGAGATGCTCCCAGGGAATTCCCTGCTCCCCAGGAAACTCCAAAATGCTCCTTGAGATGCCCAGAGGAGTCACAGTGAGGAATGAGGCACAAACCTGACCCCAACACAAATCAAGCTCTTCAGGAAACTGCCTAAGAATCCAGTGTGTTTCTACCCAAGACCTCAGCTGTTCCCAGGGAAGGCCAAATAGGAGGAGACATGAAGTGATGCAAAACCTGCAACAGATGAAGGGCTTGTCTGACACCCTGCAAAATGAAATGTCTTAGATGAAGGTTTTCCCTGCTGTTGTTGATATTGGGTTCAACAACTGCTTAAAATTGCATTTCCATTACCCTTAGGAAGATTGCTTACCTGATATCCTTTTTCCTGACATACTCTGGTACTCACACATGCTTCTTTCCTGCCAACAGCTCTTACCATTTATAAGCTTTGCTGTGGAAATGCTGGTTCTCCCTGTTCAAAAGGATCTGGGAAAACTTCACTGTCAGATTTAACATATTAGCTCACTGAAACAGAGACTAGAGAAGTTGATTTTGGATTAAATGTTATTAAATATTAACATGTTTACACAGCAATGTCAGCCTGCAGTTATACACAACACTGGAGTATTCCTTAACTGCTGTCTGCTTTTCCTAAGCAGGACTCTAGGCTGAGTTAATGGCCTTTCTTATGGCTTCCTCTAACACAGATGCATTTGGTGGCTGAAACACCCTTGGTCTGTCTTAGGGCTCTGTCAAACAAGTTCCTTCAAGCAGCACTGCAGATGTTTTGAGCAATTTTGTACTGAAACAAAGACAGAGCCCTCCGATGGGCACCAGTCCTGTCTCAGCTGGGCAGTGAGAATACAGAAGAGATGCTGCCAGCCCTGGCACAGCTCAGCTGCCAAAATATGCCTGGCTTTTAGAAAAAAAAAATCTGTGTAGGTACCTAATAGTGTGTGGATGCTGTTGTGGGGAAGGTTTTGGCAAACAGAACAATGTAGAATTGTCTGGTTTCATATTAATCCTCAAATCTGTGTGCATGTGCTACAGGTATCTCTGTGAGCCAGGTGGAATGAGCTCTCAGAGATATGTAACACACCCAAAATAGCTCAGCTACTTTAGATGGCTTAAAAACAGCAGGACGGCTTCTGTGAGAGTGTTAGAAACAGAAAAGTTTTAATAAAGAGCAAAATAACAAATCTCTTAGCAGAGAAAAAGGCGAGCCAGGGTAGGAGGTTCCTTGCCCTGCTAGAAACACCTTACAAAAGCAAATTACCTCCTTTGTTCTCTTCCTTTTTTAGAGGATTGCTCAGGTGGGACTTTTGGCTTCTGTTCAATTGGCTGTCCTTAAATTTGAGGTGATGTCCTCAAGATCCTATGAGGTGTCTTTTAAGCAAATTAAGGAGAGAACTTCTGGGCTTCTTTCACTTTTAAGAAGACAAAGGGTTACTTGTTTACTCCTTAGCAGAACGTGCATTACTACATGCATCCAGTGCTGAACCTCACGTCCTCTTTTGGAGTGAACCAGATCTGGGCATGAGGCTTGATCACACCCTGAAACATGTGGCAAATATAACATGGGAGGGAGCAAAAAACTGGAGCTTCAGCTTGTGCAGTGAGCATGGTTTTCCTGAAGGGCAGTTCCCAAGGGAAGCCCAGAGCTGGTTTTCTGTGAGCAGAGTTAGAAATGTTCAGCTGGTCCTCTGAACTACTGGAGAATATTCTGCACGGTGGAGAGGAGGATTCATCTGTTGGCAGCTGAGCCTGGTAAGAGCCAAAGGTGACTGCAGTAGAAAGGTTGGGGTTTAATAATGAGAAAATACCCATTAGGTAATTTATATTTGGTCCAATCTGACTTTCCAGCAGTGCTGCCCTCAATCCCCCTCTCTGAACCTTTCCCTCTGAGCTCAGGGTTGTGTTGATGACAGTGTGGGCAGCATCCTACTAAAGATCTGCCCTTCCTTCCCACATTTATCTACCTTTGGTCAGTTTGGAAGAAAGAAAAAGTTAGAAAAATATTTAATTACTTTAATAAAATTGGAGTTGGTTTGCATGTTCTTGCTCCCTGGGCTGTTGCTGTCCCTTCCCTTGTGTTAAATAAGTCAATGCACAATATTGCATCACTGCCATGTTCCTGAATGTTTGTTGAGGTGTTCGTTCTTTGGGGATGCTCCTTGCACTGGGTAAATATTTAAAAATCACAGTAAAAATCCATTGTTTAATTAGTGCTTAAATTATGCTGGGAATTACCCAGAGCACAGTCCATTTGTTTCCACAGTGAGCGTGTCAGTGTGGATATAGGAAGTCTGAGATAAAAACAGAATAACTCATAGCCCAGAAGTCTGCAAGACTTGAAGTTTATTTATAGTGAAAATGCCAGGTAAGGACTCCCCTAACTCTTCCAAATGAAATGCCCAAATTCATGTGCTGGGAATGCAAACCACAGAAGGCTTCTTCCCAAATTACCTGCTTTGCTGCAGTGGGTGTTTGCTCTGGGAGACTTGACAAAGCTGTGCAGCCTCAGAGGTTGATAATGGATGATCTAATCTCGTGTTCATGGCAGGAAAATAAAAATCAGGACTCTTGTAACATCGACAGGCAGCCTTTCTGCTCCTGTGCTTGTCACTGCCCTGTGATGTTTTAGCAGTTGTTAGAAAATAAGTGTAGGTTTTGATCCCAGTTTAATACAGTATCAGTGTAATGTATCCACCCCGTTCATCTTTGTTTGCATCTAAAGAAAAGTGATGGGAAGGAGAACAGAAGCTCTGACTTGTAAAATGTATTGGTTTTCAAATCTCCCATTTCCAAATAATGTTTCTACCAAAATATACTTATCCTGGGGGAAAGAAAATATTTTCCTACATCCTAATTAGCACTAGAGCACTGAGAAATGCAGTATTTCCAAGCAATTTGTATTTAGGGGTGTAAGAACATTTTCTATGTCATGAATTTTGGAGAAGGCAGAATGTAGAACAGATTTGTGCAGGGTTTACTAAACCAGATGATGTTGGGTTTTGCCTGATGCTTTTCTCTTCTCACAGGCTGCAAACCCCTTTTGTCCAGGACATCGCTGTCACAAAATTCCCCCTGCAGAGACCCAGGAGTGCCAGGATTCCCTAAAAAGCAAAGAAGTTGTGCTCTGGTTTGGACTTTGAAGACCAATTTGGGCTGGTCAAGGAATCCCAGACTGATTTGGATTGGAAGTGACCTTAAAGCCCACCCAGTGCCACCCCCTGCCATGGACCAGGACAAATTCCACTATCCCAGGGTGCTCCAACCCCTGGCCAGCCTGGCCTTGGACACTTCCAGGAATGGGGAAAAAGGCTTTTTCTTCAGTTTATCTAAAGAACAAAGATTTTTATTTGGCTTTAACACTAGATGGGGCTAAAGGACTAAGAAGAAGAAGGAAAAAAAACCAAACCAAAAAAAAAAAAACACTGGCTGAGCCACAGGATGTGAAAACCCCTGGGAAATGAGGAGGGAAAAGCCAGTGGGGCCAACGAATGCTGTTGGAGCTCAGCTTTGTGACAGGAACCAGACCATGGCTCTGCAGCTGTTGGGTTGTCAGCACCTGTGAGGGGTCAGTGAGATGCTGTAGGGTGGGGTGAGGGGTAAACCATGAGTAGGATACTTTGCACAGCAGTCCTCAGCAGGTGGATCCTGGTTTCAGACAAATCCTTTAGCAGAGCCTTTCCCTGCATGTTATAAAGGGCCTTCAAAAAACAGCAGCTCCTCAGCTTTCAACCTGCAGCATCCAGGAATAATCCCAAGAGACACCGCTGCAGGGGAAAGACCAAATTTTTGTGTTTATGAGCTCATTTTTGCATGACTGGATTTAGTGGTTTACTGGGTGACTATTTATTTATCATTTCTGCTTTCAAAATACACAAGAAACCTCCTGTTTAGATTGTTACTCACTGGAATTTCCCCTCCTGTCCCATCCAGGTAAAAAATCTGTTGGTAATCAGGTAAAACAAGGAAATAACACTTCATTTTCAAGTGAAATATCCCTGGACTGTTTCAGTTAAGAATTTTAACTCTCCTTATCCATCCTATTGCAAATTGTACTTATCAATCCTATTGCAAACTATTGTTATCAATCCTACTGTAAGCTCTCCTTATCAATCCCATGGCAAAGATCTGCTGTTGCACCAGATTTTGGCTACATTAACCTGAGTATTTGTGTGTGTTCAAACAAAGACTTCAGTAAAACTCAATAACCAGCTGTTTTCTCATTTGCTTCACGAGTGTAGAAACATTTAATGAAATTGCTTATGGTTTAGTGATTTGTATGACATAAACAATACTTCCCTTCTGTCAGACCTGGGCCAATCTTAAATTGCTTGAGGATGTAAACATGAGAAAACAAACCCAAACAATTTAAATTAAATGCCTAATGTACCTGGGTACAGATTATCTGCTCTGCTTCCATCTTTCCTTACAATTTTCTCACAGTGGGGGTTCCTGTTTGTTGTTCAGTGTTTTATTGCACAAATACTTCAGTGCCAAGGAATAGCACAGGGGTGAGGGGATGGGCATTTTTGAAGGGAAGCACCAGAGAAATCCAGAGTCCTTTTTTAAACCTGCTGTTTCATCATGGAAGAATAAAATACCCTGGGTTGGAAGAGACCCATAAGGATCATTTGAGATGTTGGAACAAGCTCTGAGAGAAAAGACAGAGCTCTGGGACATGGGCAACAACCAGAGCTGTGGATAGCAAGGAAGGACTCACTCCTTGGGGCAAGAATTTTTTAGTGCACAATTCTCATTTCCCTCAGGATGGTGCTAAGCCAGCTCCAGCTTGGATGTTCTGGACTTTGCAACTGATCCATTTTTGTCGTATTTACCTTCCTTCCTTTGTCCATCTTGAGTAGAAGTGGCATGGAGGTGTTTGTGTGGGCCAGGGACTGCCTTTGTCTTGTGCCTGTGCAAAGAACTCTGGTCTTTAACATCCCACAGAAGCTGTGGCTGCTCCATCCCTGGAAGTGTCCAAGGCTGGGTTGGAGCAACCTGGCATAGCAGGAGGTGTGCCTGCTGTGAGAAATGATACTCACTTTCAAGAATTTAAAAGGTTTATTAAAACCTTATCAAAAATACAACAGAAGAATGAATAGAGAAAATATTACGGTGCCAGGAGCAGAGGATTTTTTTCCCACCTTGTGCTCCTCCACACAGTGGAGGTTTTGCCTTTTAACCCTTTAGCCCCTCCAAAGTTCTGTCCATCAACTCCTTCTTCACTGCCCAGTGGTGGAGGTCACTGCCTGACACCTTGATTGGAGGTCAGATGTCACCATAGTGACAAGCCAACCCTCCCAAATGTCCCAAACCCAGGCCACCCCCTGATAACAACGCAAGGGAGGTAAAACACAACTATAAATCTATAAAGCATCTCTTAACATATCCATAATATTTGCCTTTTAATTGTGAGAGTCAACCATGGCAATACTCACACTGCCCATGGCAGGGGGTGGGGCTGCATGGGCTGTAAGGTCCCTTCCCACCCAAACCACTCTGTAATTCTAGGATTCATCCTTTTATTTGCTGATATCAAGGGCTTGGAACCTTTACAAACGGGTAGCAAGGAGAGTCTTTGCATCCAGCAAAAAAAAAGAGGAAACTTAGGACGTAGCTGCAAAATCTGGTGACCTGATGGAATCCTAATCTCTGCTTCCCTGCAGTGAAGCTTGTGGCACTGAGACCATAAACAATCCCCTCAGGCTGTGCCAAACAGACCTGTCAGATTCCCAGCACCAGCAACATCCTGTTGTAGTGGTGCAAGTTGTGCTAAGGAGTAAATAAGTAACCCTTTGTCTCCTTAAAAAGTATTGGTGTTACCAATATTCCGACAGGGCATGCCCGGGCTTGTCCTGATACAAAAAAAGGAAAGAAGCCCAGAAGTTTCTCTCCTTAATTTGCTTAAAAGACACCTCATAGGACCTTGGGGACATCACATCAAATTTAAGGATAGCCCATTGGACAGAAGCCAAAAGGTCCCACCTGAGCAATTCCCTAGAAAAAGAAGAGAACAAAGGAGGTAATTTGCTTTTGTGAGGTGTTTCTAGCAGGGCAAGGAACTTTCTTACCCTGGCTCGCCTTTTTCTCTGCTAAGAGATTTGTTATTTTGCTCTTTATTAAAACTTTTCTGTTTCTAACACTCTCACAGAAGCCATCCTGCTGTTTTTTTAGCCATCTAAAGTAGCTGAGCTATTTTGGGTGTGTTACATATCTCTGAGAGCTCATTCCACCTGGCTCACAGAGATACCTGTAGCACCTGGTGATCACTAGAGTTGCAATCAGTTCACTTCTTGGTGTGTCCAGCGCTGAGGAAGGTGGTTAATGACCAGTGAGGTGATTTCAAAATTGCTTTCAAAAAGGAGGGCTGGGAAGGAAACGAGCTGCTGTTGGAATATCACATTGGCTTTGGCATGAGACAGGCAGGAGCCCTACATTAAAGAGAGCAGCAGAAAATCCGATGTCACCTACGTTCCTCCCAGGCAAGTTTTAATTATAGATCTGGGCTTGGCTGGGACACATCATTGAGCCCCATGTTCAGACAGCTTTTCCATGAACAAAATTGGCTCCCAAGGATGATGTGTGGAGCAGGATGTTGAAACCCAAATGCATTTCAGAGAAGTCATTCTGGGTAGAGCTCCAGAATGAAGCTGAACCTCCCAGCGGGGCACAGAAGTTAAGCCAAATTGCAATCTCATTTGATGCATTCCTTGGGTTTTTCCCAGTTTCTGGGGAAAGCAGATGGGTGGCAGCTCAGTTCAAGCAATGAACTTATGACTATGAGAGCTTTATGTTTTTTGCCAAGAGACAGCTCTAACTGATTTCCTTGCACTGGGAAAAGTTATGTTTGAAAGACAGGGTATTACTTACCACTGATTTAAAGGGAATTTTCAGCTGGGGCCTTTGGCATAGGTGGAAACTTACAATTTGAACAAGCAAAGGGTGAGACTTTATAATCCTTCACCTGGATATTGCTGTACAGGGCTTGCTTGGTCTTGAGGCATTGATATGGAAAAAATGTGTAAGAATAAATTTTCTGTATTTTGTAGATGTGAAATTTGCCTTTGCCCTTCGGTTGTGTCCTAGTTTAGGGCAGATTT
>VXBC01002159.1:72376-106825 GCA_013399945.1 Ploceus nigricollis | reverse complement strand
TTCCCGCCCGCCCCACTCCCCGCGCCCCCGGCCTCTCTCCCGGCACTTCCAGCGCGGGAAAGGCGATTGGAAAAGCCAGCGGGAGATCTGCCGGCCCGGGCCCCCCTCTCCATCCCGGCGCTGAACTTTCCGGGTGGCCCCCGGGCCCTCGGCGGCGGTGAGGGGCTGCTCAGCTCCCCGCTGCCGGCCCTGAGCGGGGCCTCTCCGTTCAGCACCGGGGCTGGGGACAGCGCCCGCCAGCCCAAAGCCGCNGCCTCTCCGTTCAGCACCGGGGCTGGGGACAGCGCCCGCCAGCCCAAAGCCGCCCCTTCCCTCCCTCCAACCCTCCCTCCAACCCTCCCGACGAGGGCACAGGGAAAGGGGACACGTGTGCTGGTCCCCCGCTTTCCCCAGTCCCTCTTTTTTGTTTGTTTGGGGTTTGTTTTGGTTTGCTTTGGGTTGGTTTGTTTGTTTGGTTTTTCGGTTTTGGTGTTTGTTTATTTTTCTTTTCCTTGGTGTGTGTTTTGTTTTGTTTTGCTGGAGTTGTGGTTAAAGTTGCAAAGTGCCCGTGTGCTGCGTGCCTGCGGGCGATGGTTGCACGCCAGCCTTTTTCTCCCAGTTTATTGTAATGAGAATTGGTCAGCACTCTCAGTTTGGTAGTGGAAGCTTCCATTTTGTGAGGAAGGGGTGTTGGTTCCTCCTAACATGGAGAAAAGTCTGCGGAGTTTGCCGGTGGGGGATGGGGCCCCATTCATGCTGAACATTACCATTTTGATTGCTTTGATGCCATTTTTGGAGGGGGGAGGGGAGAGAATACCCTACTCAGCAGAGCACAAAGATGTTTAATCACTGTATAGAATCAAATCAGATAGTTTCTTTTTTAAAGCAAATCTGACACTACATGATATGTAAGGACTGTTAGTCCTTGTTTTGCAGTGTAAAACAGCAAATTGTTGACTCTAATACTACTATATTGGGTAGAACCTTGTTGGTTTTTTTTTTAATAAGGTAAAAGCCTTTCCTGCAACAATGCATCTTTATGTGATTTTTCTTAAATATCAAAATAGTTTTACTGTTCTAAGTGGGTATTTGGAATATAGATTTGATCATTTCCCCCTATATTGTAGCAACTATTTCAAGGCTGTTTAAATTTTTATGATCGTAGTAAATGAGAAGCTATTTATTATATGTCATGTTGGAATTTAGATAAGGCAGAGAGACACATTTGAAAATTCAGTTTGAACATTCTGATTCAGCTTGGGGAAAATGGTTTTTGCTAAGCTTGCACAGCATATTTATGTATAATCCAAACTAACTAGTAAAAATTTCTTGTATATTTATGACTTGCCATTCTCATAATCTTATAAATAAATCTATAGACCATGAAGTAATTAAACATAAAATACCTAGATTCTGTAAACAGCAAATTTGGCCTAGCAGGAAACGTCCTATTTTTAGGCAAAACTCTAGATTTCTTTTACTGTTTTCAACATCCTGTGCAACAAGAGCTCATAATTAAGAGCCTGGCTGGTGGTGTGGTGTCCTCGTGCTCCGGGCTGCCACCTCCAGAGGTCTACACTGAAATCTTTCTCAGGTCACAAGTGAAATGAGTTTGGAGGTCTTAGCTTGTGACCAAGTCACAAACCCATCAAGTAACTTTGCAGACTTGCTATAATTAGTAGTTGCTCCTTAGGTAGTGGCTTGTAAATGAACTCTACATCCTCGAGGGTATAGAGAAGGAGCAGTGAGGACCCCTGAGACCATAGATGGGCTAATGGTGGAGCTGTTTGGTGGTTTCATACCCTCACTTTCATGGAAACACCAGTGTAAATTTAAATAGGCGGTTCAAGTAGGGAGGTTATTTTTACATATGTATTTGCATTCCTTCCTCCTTTATCCCACCCCAAAGATTTGTTTAGGCATAACTAATTCACAATTCAACAATGTGTACCTTTGATTTTGTGTACACGGAATACAAAAGACCCTAAAATTGCATTTCAATTTAACTGCACATGTTAATGATGAAACAGTAAAACAAACAAACAAAAACCCGCCATCTACACCTGTTAGGAACATAGCAGGAGTGAATGTTATCTCTCAGTGCCCCTATTCATCACTTTTCATTGTACATGGCTACAATGGCATTTGTGCCAATGTGTGCTTTTCTTGAAAGTTACAAATGAAGACAAGAAAGAACCGAATGACAAACTTAACTTTTGAGGGAAATTTATGAAGTGGACTTTTATGGGCAGCTGGATTTAAAGTTGCATTCTAATTAAGGATCCCTGATTAGTCACTGATGTTTTTTTTATGTTGGTGGGTTAGAGAAATACAGAATTTAGCATAGTTTTAATATTTTTTAGTGTCTTCAAATAAGTACTGTAGATCCATCATTTTCATTAGTGGAAGGCAATAGCTTCAATCAGTTCTTAATTTGGCATCCAACTCAGAAAGACAGCTTAGACTTCTGTCACAAGTACATCCCTCAGATGCTGCAGTTTTGATTAATTGTCATCACATTTGAGAATGGGTTACCTCTTCTTTAACAAGATATGATGTGTGAAGACTCCATTAGTTAGTCCAGTGGTTTTACACCTTCAATCTACAGCACATGCAGAGCAGCAGTAACATTTTTATCTAAATTGTCAAGCAACAAGCATTAGTATGTAAATAAAAGAGCCATCATAAGAGCCAGCACTGGCCTTAATAGCACACCAGAGGTGCTCTGCTGCATGTGTTTCTTGCTCTTTATGTCCTTAAAGAGTTGTTAAGGGTCTTTTAATTCTAGAAAGTTGTCTCTTATTAATTAATAGATCAGGATAAAAAAAAATAAACAAATCTTTAATCTCCATTGGAAGTTACTTTTTTCTTGTTCCTCCTTACTGACATAAGTGTTAGGTGGCAAGCCAGGTCTTTAACAATGAACATGTGTGGGCCACTATATTTTTGACCATGATGAACTCTGAATTCAGACAGCCTATCCTGTAGCACAGTAATAAAAATATGCCTTCCTGAAAGACATTATGCCATTCACTTGTGTGCTGCCTCATTTCTTTACCATAATTTACTATCTATGCAGAAAATCAGCATCAGTTGCAGGCAGACTTTCCCAGCCTGTGTTAATGCTGGTTTGGGGTTTTTTTGGGTAGTATACCTGAAATGAAATCACTGACTGTATTTTGCCTGTGGTGATCACCAGCAAAACCTGTTCGTGGAAAGTGTTAGACTTCTTAAAACTGAAGTACAGTTCTTGTGCAAGTTGTTGGAGATGGTTTAGCTCAAGATGTCTCATTGTGCTGATATTGTCTCTGTTTTGGGGGAGAGGAGGAAGTGGATTTTGGGTTTGTTGAAGTTCATGCTGGGCTGCACCTGCAAATGGCAGCATTGTTTACATGAGTTAAAGAGTAAATTATTGATATTGCCAGAGCTCAGTATTTCATATGACTGGGTTCTTTCAAGATGATTAAGGTAAAATAAGAGTTATAAGCTTCAGTGAAAACTCAGGTAAAATCTGAAAGGCATTTCCAGATTGAGTTGAACCTGATGCCAAACTCTGACCCAAGGTATGCACAGCCTTCCCTATTGCTGTGGCAAGAATTGCATCCATGTCTGGCTCTGGATGTCACAGGAGGCAGGGTGATGGGCTTCCAGGTGGAATATTAAACTTTTCTATCACTGCACTGAGTCTATAAACGCAAAGACAACAGGAATTAAATATGAGCTTGACTTTGCCATTCTTCTGTATAATGAGGTCCTGCTGACTTTGCTGGGAATCCTGAACAATTGCAGAATAAAATGAACTTACTGGATCAGAGTAAAAATTCTGGATTGTAATTCAGAGAGCTCCAGTTCCCAGAAAGCTCCAGTTCTCTTTTTTTATTTGCAAAATCAGGTGGCAATGTATTGCTTGTTTTGCCATCTATAGAAAGAGGGAAAAAACTAGGGAAGGATTTACCTTCAGCTTCTTGGAGGAGAAACTTTATTCCTAAAGTTTGCATAATAACAATTGCAGCATTCTGTTTGTGCTTTCAGTAACAGCATACTGAGATTCCCATGTCATATTGGAGAAAAAGGGTAATAAAGGACATTTTCATGAAGGAATGGAAATATGGCTTTCAGCCTGCCATTAGGTTGCCCTTAAAAAGATTCATGGAATTCGCACATCTGTAACAAAAATTTCTACTGGCGGGGTTAGAATCCCATTTTGTTTGGTACCTGCTGGACTGGCATGGGAAATGCTATTTCATTCCAGCATTTTTCTTTGACTGTACACTTTTCTCTGCTTGTACAGTGTATCACTTGGCAGGGCTAAGTGTTTAAAAGAGAATGTTACATTCATTCTAACCATTTTAAAGAGTTCACTTTGATATTTTACCCACTTAAAACACCTGCTGTCAGAACAGTACAATTGATTTCAATTAACTTTGAATTTCTTCAATAAGATGACTCTTATAATAACTCCAGTAATCCCATGATGCCTCATTAGAGGAGCTGGCTATGATGATTATCCCTGTGATTTAGCAATTTTTTCCCTACAATGCCTTTGTCTATTTAGGAAAAGGAATTATGCCAACAATACCTTCTTATTTCATTTCTGGTTTTACACTGACGACACTTGCTACCTGTTACACACTAAAATATCTAATTTATACTTGCAGCAAACAGGTATTTGTTCAGATGTACACAATACTTTAGTAGGGAGACTCTTTTAAAGTGACTTTAGTTCTGTGTAGGAACTCAGCGTCTTGGAGTTAGAATTTGTTTTAATTTTTGAGCAGACACTTGGGTAGCTGTTAAGTGGTGCTTCTGCAGGAGTCTTTGTCAGGAGCTCTGCTTTGATGGAACCAAGTCTCCACTGGTTCATGCCGTGTGTGTGGCTCATCCAGGACAGTTTGTCAGATGTTTGAACCAGTTCATCTTGTTTCAGGATCTGGTGCACAGACGCCTTGTATCTGTGGAAGAAAAGGGGGATGTCTTCTTTCCATAGCATGATGCTAGAGAAGAGTTTTGAATGGTGGTTTTAAATTACATTTCCAATGGGATACTGCACCAGTCTAAACACTTCTGCTATGTTCAAGTAGAGAAAACCCCTTTTCATCTCATTGCAAATTTGATTTTCAAGTTGAAAGCATGAAGGCATATAAAGACATGTTCATACAAAGTTACTTTTAACTTTTCCTTCTATGCCTCTCTCTTTGTGATCAAGGATGTTATATGCAGTATTTTTGTACTTGATTATAAAATGATGCCTCCCTCTCCCATCCACCCCCAAAACAAAATCTGAAGCACCAACAACATTTTTTAAGCAATAGAGTTAAAGGATAGAAATTTGCAAATCAGTAAGATAAGGCCATGGTAAATGATGTATGTGTGGCCATAATGTCAAGGAGAGCAACTGGTACATGCAGAGGAGTTGGAGGTAAGGGAAGTATGAAAACAGGCTGCAAGTTTAAGATAAGAACAAAGAAGGACAAAAAAGAACCAGAATTGGACTAATTGAAATGCAAATTTGTCATTCTGCCATTAAAGTAGACAGTTATTTCAGTGTAATAGACTCATATTTGGTCTATCCAATCCTCATCACACACTTGTCTTATATGTCTGTATATACATATATTTTATATAACTTTTTATTTTATTTTTCTTAAACTTTAGGTAGTACTACTTTTTTGTTTGGAATTGTTCTTGAGTTAAAATGTACTTCATGAAAAATGTTTTCTCCCCCACCCCTCTCTTTTTTGAATCAGCTGCTTATTGTTATGCAGTAGCAATTTCCAGAGTGTCATATGAAATTGCTGATGTGGCTTAGTTCTCGCTCCAACCTGCAACTGCCAATAGTAAGCATCTATTGAAATCTAATATGTACCACAGGGCTTTTTGCACATGTACAGGCAGACCCTTCTGGTTAATAGACAGAGAACTAGGAAATAGGAGCATGTATCTTCCTCTTTTTAACCCATGGAGAACTTAAATATATGTCCAAGTTTAAACTATAAAACAATCCTTTGACTGAATGAAAGTAAACCAGAGTATTGACCATAAGTGCAGCTGCAGTAGAATCAAAACAATAAGTGCTTGAGAACTCCGTAGATATGATGGGTGGTGTTAATTTAGGCTTTTGAGAGGCAATCTTATTTTCAGAGCTGTAATTCTGTTTTAAGAGCCTGGGTATTGAGGCTCTGGCCAGAACAGTGTGTTCACCTGAAGGTTGGTCTGATTGCTTGTGTTTAATTGAGAGAAGCATATAATTGGCCTTGAAACAGAAGTTAAGTCTATATTGCATATGAGTTATTTTCTTTTCCACATTAATTTAGCTTGATCCTGTTAGTACTTTGTGATGTAGCTTACGTATTATCTGGGGAGAAGGAGTGGAATTGCCTTTCTGTGCAACTCAGCTATTGATGACAAATCTTATAAGGTTACAGAAAGTGAAATTGTATATTACATTTCAAATAATTGAGTCAAGTGAGAATCATTGATACTTTTGACATGCAGCAGAGATTAACCTACATTTTCTATAATGATCTGTTTTTCTAAAGTGCTTCAAATCAGCTAAGATTGTCTAAAGATTTATTGGTGAGTCGAAGCTTTTCTAAGAATGAAGAAGGGAGAAGCTTCCATTCTCAGAAATGTACAGACTTGAGTGTCTCTGTGTATAAATTTGCTTCTGTGTCTCTGTGTGTGTGTGGTTGGGTGTGAGCATAAGGTCTTTCTCTTTGATATCATTCAGGCAGAAAGCCAATATGCGCATGTAAATGAGCCTGAAAATGTAATTAAAAATATATACATACTGGGGACTGCAGTACAGAATTTAGTATGAGATGCAGGTTATAAAGTGACAAGTAACATTTCCTATATAATCACTGATACTAGCTCTCATCTGTGATTTATGCATCTTGTGTCTTATTAAGTGCCAAACAGATAAATGCTGAAATTATTTCTTTAGTGTCATTTCACCACGATGACTGAAAGCAAAGTACATCTTGCCCATTCTCTTCTCTTCAACCAAAACAAAAGCCTAAGTGCCCTACCATCCAAGTGTTACTAGGAGGACTAAAAGTATTCTACATAAGGTCAGATAAAGACCTATTTGATAGCATATCTTTCCTGGCAATAAAATATTACAAAACAGACTTACTTGTGAATAAATGATATCAAGGAAATTCTGCAAATCATTCACACACATCTCGGAATTTGGATACAGATGGAAAAAGAGAAAGATTGCCAGGGGAAAGACATAAACAATTTTGTCCTTTATTTCAGTGTAGATAACAAAGGCTTGCATATAAAAGCCTATATGAGAGGCACCTCAGAAACTCCAAACTTTAGGCAAGAAGCCAGTTTTCTTTGCTTGAAAGTATTTTCTGAAAGTTAGGTCAGAGTGCTGGCTGCAGAAGCTAATGTTTCTGCTCCCCTGCTTAGGGAGAAACTACTTGGAAAAGCATTTATTTTGCATGTAAAAATACAGGTGGAGTCCAGATGCATTTCTATCAACAGCTCTGCAGCCCATAAATATGTACAACCTAAACCAGTGCCTTATTTACATTATTTTATTAACATTCTTTGCTGAGTGGGCTTGAATGGAACACAATCTCTCATATAGAGGATCTAATTATAAACACAAGGGACAGAACCAAATAAGCAGTCTTTAAAGGGAAAAGAGTCTGGCAGCTTTGTTTAAAGTGTCCTTTAATGAACTTCTTTAGCAGCTTGTATCTTAGCAACACGTTTTATTACATACCAGTGCGGGAGAAGCAGTTTGCAGATGGAGTTGCACACAGTAATTTATTTCCCCCTTTTCCCCCCTTTTCTTTTCTCCTCTGTGGTGACTCAACTGGAATCTGCAGAGTAGCTTTTCTAACACTGATATCTCACTGGAAATCCCTGATTGGTTCATTTGTATCTGTTCTGTTTTGTTAGTTGATGAAAAAGGCATTTATTATGGTAAATGCATACTGATTTTGCGTGCTCTTAGAAATTCAGATATGACTGTTTTGAATAGGCATGGATTTCAATGGAAAACAACCCCAGCTTTTTTCAGTGCACTTTTTTTCCATGGATGCGTTGCATTTGGCACTCGTCCTTGGTTGCACACACCAGATTTGGAGGTTATTTACTCTCCATATTACGTGGAATTGTTTTAATTTCTCATCTTTCACCCCTCCAAAACTAATTGGAATATAGGAGTGATAGAAGTATTTGCAATCTTTTTTTTGTCTTCTTAGACAAAACCTGGCACTTAAACTGCAAATATATATTTTTAAAAGATGCTGTTTCAAAAACCAATTGAAATTCTGCACTACTGTCCCTCCTTCAAATGACCTACAGGGCTGATCTTTGTTGAAAGAAGTACTTTTTGTTCTCTCCTCTACTAATTGCAGACTAAGTTCTCCTCATATGTTTTAAGTGAAAAAGTGAGTAGCTTTTTTCAATAGGGTCTTTGGAGGAATGTGGAATTATTGAAGATGAGTATGAGCAATACGATCCAAACTTCATTATTTTTTCCTTATAAATTAAAGGGGAAAAAATGCCTTTAATGAGCAAACTAAATACTATTCAGCTCAATTTACATTTTCTTCTGGCTAGGCAGGTGTAAGTCCAGAAATATATTTCCCTGGAGTTCACTGGAGTTACCCAAAGTTTGCACTGGTGTGATAAAAATCAGAATATTACCAGAGGGAGAAAAGCAGGTGAGGAGGGGAGAGGGCAGATGAAGGCAGTCCAGAGTGTTAGGAGAACCCACAGAAGATGGGGATTGTTGGCATAAAGATACTGCTCTTGGGGATGGCTTCATTAAACTTCAGTTAAGAGCTAATATATTAGGGGTTGATATTAAAAAGACAAAACCTGTCCATTTCATAAAGTCCATTGATATTTGCAAGTAGACAGGAGAAGGCTTTTGAAAGAGATGGAATTGTTTCTCTGCTTAACATTAGTGAAATATAAATGCATTTCCATTAACTGGCAAACTGTTATATTTCTTGAGTCCTTAGTTCAAAAAACCCAGTTTCACTCCAAAGTATGGATGGATGGATCTCTCCAGTTTTCTGGTTTCAGTATGTCAGATGACAGCCTGCCTCTTGTCCCTTTTGGATCTGCAATATCTCAGCCTTAGTAGCAGCATAAAGAAGTCCTTTGAACTTTAAAAGCAGCAAGAGAGGTAAAGAATGGAGAGGTAAAGGATGCAGTCTCATTCCCCTTTAAACCGTGGTGATACTGGTTTTAGAACAGAAGGATGTCCTCAGCCAAAAGTGATTCAGTTGCCATCTGATTAACTTACTTTTTCTTTCACAATTCAGCCCACTGTTAATTAACTTAATTTGAATTGAAAAAACTCTAATCTGGGAATGCACTAGAATCTTGCACAATCACCAGGATTAATGGTGGTAGTCCGAACTGTCAAACAAGCTAAGTCATGGAATTTGCAATATTGCTAGACAAAGGCTTGTGTCTTTTTTTGTAACTGTAGATCCCTAACAAAAGGGACCTGCCATTATTGGAACAATTCATGTCCTGTCATGAGAAATAGTATTTATGCCAGGCACAGCATTTGAAGATCATGTCTTGGGTTACTATTTTAATGTGATAGAGCTGAGAGTATTTAAGTGAGGTATAAAAACAAGAGTCTTAACATACGAAGAAATTTTCGTCAGAAATGTTGCAGTAAGAGAGAACAAAATGAAGAACTTCATTATTTTCTGAAACATTTAGGAAGGAATAGGAACCTGTGTGTCAGATTGGCTAAAATAAATCAGCAAGATCCAGTGTTTCATTTTTCCTTCAATAAAGAAAAAAATACATTTTTTCTCCAGAAGTACAAACATTTCCAGAAACTTCTTTAACCTTCTGAGTGCTAGCACTGTATCTCATTACAGAAGTACTTTTAGTAAAGGAAGGTTAAAGGAACTTCCATCCCCAGATGAAGCAAAGACTCATTTATAACAATGAGAGCAGGAACAATAGAATGCTGAGTGCATTCTGCATGAATAAATAACTGAGGATTGTGAAAAGCCTATGATTTTCGTATGCCAAACTCAGTTTGGGAGTGCGGCATTCAGCTGATTTTTTTGACACTGGAGAGTCACCCCTTCTCCCTGCCACGTGTATGTGCAAACACACACACACAGAGGCCTAGTACTGATGATTAGAGAGGGGAGTCAGCAGCTCCTAGCAATGGTGTTGAGACTCAGGTGGAAATTCATAAAACTAGTGGAAATTGGGTTGAGATCTAGACCAGCACTGAGCCTGAGGTAGGTGGAGCAAAGGTGAAAGACCTGTTTTAAGAATAGATCTGAGCTTCTGTTTCTATCCTTGGCTGTGAGGCTGTTTGCATTTGTGTATTTTTAAGTCAGAGAGTTTATGAGCCCTTCAGTATGAATTCCTATTTCTGACATCTTTAGATAGATCATTTTTATTTATGAGACTATATCTGGATTTAAGCTCTGGATTTCAGGCCTTTTGGTTGAAAAACTTTGGCCACAGTTTATTTTATCTTTTTTTTCTCTTGCACTTTCTTAATAAAGTAATTCTCCTAAATATGCTGAAGTTTTTTGGGTCTGGGTCTGTCTTTATCTTGTGTGTATTTAGGGTTTGGCTTAATGAGATTCTCCTCCAGGATTCAGACCATAAAGTAATGCAAACAGTGAAGGCAGTAGTAGCTGGCAGTTTTCCTTACACAGTGGAAGAATAAACTTCCCCCAAAACTCATCTTTGAGTGACTTTGCCTACTGTTACAAATACAGAGCAAGTAAGCTGGCATTTTCCTGGCTTGGGCTGCCTGAGGTGGTCCATTTCACCCACTGTTCTGAACTTGCTATCCTATTTTATAGAAAAATAGCATATAGTTATGAACAAGATGTTCTTTCCGACCTAAGCCATTCTGTGTTTCTACGCTTCTCTCAAAGTTGAGGAGTTGGGCTATTTTGCAGTTCAGTCCCTGGTTGCTGTTTGAAATTGCCTCCTATGAAGCTGAGTGCTGTCAAATGATAATGATAGATTTTGTAAGATGATCCAATGTCCTGAAAGCTGGACTAATGTATTTTCTAAAGATCTTCCTACTGTATGGCCCCTATTAGTTCTACTAGTGTTAGCTAGGCAAAGTGGTGTGCATAAGCTCTGTCTGTAATTACAATTTCTGATAATCTTCTATTTTGCTTCACTGTTTGAAAGAAAAAAAAAAAGGAAGATGTCTGAGATCTTCATGTTAAGATTTTGTAGATTCCTTGGGTTCAGTTGTGCTGTACCTGTTTATACTTCTCAAAAACCTGGGCCAGGTGGACTTAAGTTCCCTTGCCATCCCGAAACTACAAAATTGGCTAATCACTGATACAACATTTGTCTTGATCTCCCAGGTTCTTGCTCTTTCATTAAGCTGGCTTCAGTTTAGGTTAGCATCAGCCACTGGTTTGCTGATAGACTTTCTCTAAAGGCTGTGGCTAAACCTTTAGATTTTGGTGTCAAAAAGTAGCTTTAAAAATGTTATTCCAGAACAAAGCCTGAATAATAATGCTGAAAATTGCTACATATTTACTTAATGATTCACTGTTCCTTGAAAAAGATCTTTTGATCATCAGATAGTTCAACCTATCATATAAATACATAAAGCCTTCAAAATGCACAGTTCTCAGCAGACTAGACATGTATGGAACCTGGTGTTTATTAAAATGCAGTTTCTTGACATGACTGAACTCAGCACTCCTGCAGTCTGTTGAATTATTATCCACTGAAGGAATTTTACCTTCTCTGGTTAAGGATCCACTAGGTAGGTGCAATTTCTCCCAAATAATTACACTATTTTCAACTTAAAAAATCTTGAAATTGGAATTAGTGGATGCTGGACTTCTGTGGGAATTTGATTTGCTGTGTTGAATGTGCAATGAATCAGCCTTAAACAAAAATAATTAGATTGCTTTACATGCTGTCCAATGTTGTTCTGAGGGAACTGACTGTTGTCTAAGAGCATCCCAAATGTTTTTAGTGGAAATGGCTTAGAAGACAAAGTAGACACAGGGATCTATATTTCAAGGGCCAGATTCTGCCAAACTCAAGGGTGTTGGCACAAACACCCTTCATATTTTAAAGAGAAAAATCCCCTCCTCCTGGTAGAAGAGGTGTACAATGTGTACAGAGATCAAAACACACAAAGAGCTTGAGAAAACGAATTTGAGGTGATAGCTAGAGCAAAAGGATTAAAATTGAACTTGCAGGTTCTTTGTGAACACAGCAGGGAGGTCCCGGTATTTGGATGAGAAATACAGAGAGATAGGTCAAGGTTTGAGATGGGAAGATGATTTTCTTTCCCTGGCAAAGCAGAGGCTGTGGAGCTTCTGTGGAGGAACTGCTGGCAGGCACACTGTGACTTTATGGATACCCACAACTGGAAGAGGTCTGAGCAGTCTCCTTTTCCCACATTTCCTTGTTTCCCAGGAGAAATAGAAGAGAACATTTTAAGATTAATTAGCAAATGATGGTAGGCAGGAATTCTCTTCTGCAAGCTTGATGCTAGAAGGGGTGTTAAGATGAGGATTGATACTCCTGTGCACACTTTTCACCTTTTGTTTATTTGCTTGAAGTTGATACAGTCTGTCATAGAGCAAGCTTTTGCTGAATGTGTACCCATGAAATGTGCAGGAAGATGAGTTTTAATGTGATTCAAATCAGTAATGTCAAAATGTCAATCAGTAATATCAAATCAGTAGTTGTCAAAATGCTGTGCATTTTTATTTCTCAAGGCTAATATACTACATCTATTTTTAATTGCCAGCTGTAACTGGAGGTGTGGTTGATTTTCCTCTACTGGAGTGTCATTACTGTATTCAGTAGCATTTCTGTATTCAGTTGTCCGTGTTAAAATGTTTGAATAACCCTCTGTTTACAGTGACAATGTCCCACCTCAGAGTGGTAATTTCAAGCTCAATAATTTCAATATTGAAATAACTTTTAATTCCCAGAATGGATGTGTCATTTTTCTTCCCTCACTTGTGTTCCAGAAGGTGTAACATAAAGCTGATCTAGCAAAATACATGAGGGAACCTCTCTTTCTGTTTGTTTAGGAAGGTAGACCCTGGGGAAGGAGGAAAATACAAAGTGCTGAGAGATGGTGGCATCTAATGCTGTCACTTCCTTAGGACTAAGATGACCAATTTCTAATGTGGGTGTTTATAATACTTTCTGAGTAGGACAAGTAGTTGTACAGTGAAAACTGAACTTCTGCCAGTCACTGGTAGTTGTACTAGCTCCCCTCTGGCTTCTGTCTTTGCTGTGTGGCTTTGGCTCTTTCACCCTGAAGGATTTTTAGATTGAAACACAAAGAGATACTTTCTTTGGTCTTTTGGAGTTCACAGGAAGGTGGTGGTTACGTCACTGTACAGTGCAGTGGACAGTCTGGAGAGCAGAACCGTGGGTGCTGAAGACACTGTACCCATCCCAAGGGTTCATCCCTAGTCTGATCCCAAGGACTGAATGGCTGTTATTGTGTGGAATGTTATGTATGCTCCAGAAGTGTGCTCTGCTGTTGAGTTTAACCCCAACAGATTCCCCTTGGTCCACTCCTGAATCACTTTGCACTGTGAAACAAAGTACAAGATCTACTTTAATCAGATCACAGGGCGATCTGCTTCAGAAATGAGCTCCTGACTTGGAAGCAGTGTGTAATGTGGATTTACCCGATATGTGTTCCTTGCTTGTGGGTTCCTCTGACACTTAAAACAGCACTACTCATCTCTGGCCCCCTTTTTTTATACTGATATCCCAGGCTATGAAAGGAGGAGAGGGAGGAAGGCAGTTTCCCTGCTTGTGGGCATGGGTATATCAAGTGCATTCCTCTCTAGTCTGCATAATGGGGATGAAGAACCAGCCCCTATTATCTTTTGCCACGTTATTCTGAGGGCTGGAAATATTTTATATCCCTAAGATCTGGGCCATTTCAATCCTACTTAAAACTTTTATTTTCTTATTTCAGATGTAAAACTTATATCCCATTATGGCTGGGAACAGGCTCCCTCAAGGCTGGAGCCTCTTCCATGGCATTACAGTATTTTGGGTTGCAGTCTGCACTTAATTTGTCTGTGTTAACAGAACTTCATGTCCATTAGTTTTGATATCTTGCTTGAAAATAACATTAGAGGGGCACTTTGGAACTTCTTATATTTCTTAAGAAAATGCCACCACTTCCCTTTTTCAGTAGGAATTATTGCCTCTCCTTTCAGATTCCTAGTATTTGTAGTGTTACCCATTACATAAGACCCAGAAAACTCAATGGGGTTCATAAACACAGTTGAAATTTACTTGACTTAATTTACTCTGAATGTTTTGCTCACTATAGAAAAGTCAGCAAATATAATTGAAAGAGAGCATAGTAGTGCCATTTTTTAATGTTAAATAATATTGGCTGTTACAAAACATGGAAACAAATGAGTGGTCTTCCAACATTCTCTTTAAAAAGCCAGTAACATTCTTTCATCCAGAACTTTACCACTGCTGACCTTCAGTGCTACAAGGAGCTGTGTAGCAGCTGGATAGGGGGACAAAATGCCAATGGTGCTTCCTCTCACCAGGCTGGGTTGGGTTGTGACCTAATGGTTGGGTTGCACAGGTTGGGTTGTGACCTAATGGTGCAGGGTTTGTGCTGTGAGCAGCTGGGGAGCGGGGTCTGCGGTTGCCCTATCCCTGGATGTGCTACGGGCCAGGTTTGATTTGGCTCGGAGCAACCTGGGATAGTGGAAGGTGTCCCTGCCCAAGGGAGAGGGTGGGACAAGATGATCTTTGAGATCCCTTCCAACCCAAACCCATTCTGTGATTCTATGATAAGTTGCTGGTTTTTACCCAGCAATTCCTCCTATACCAAATGCAGGTGTAGCTGTCTTGTACAATTCTTGCCTGACACACAGTGATGATTTCCTGCTGTCAGCAAGTTTTTCAATGGCATGACACTCTTTCTCCACAGTAAAGAGTTCTATGTTTTCTGCATAGAAACACATGGCTACATCACAGAATTAATGGAGAACTGTGGATGATGAGGGATTAGTTTGTAGTGAGTTCTTGTGGAGTAACAAACATTTCTTTAAAACTTGTGAGGTACAAGGTGTGTAAAGGTACATTCTACAGTGGTCCTCTTACTGCAACCACAGTAGAAATGAAAGCTGGACATTGTGTTAGTCTCAAAGTGACAAGAAGAATGAGGTTCTGGAACAACTTTCCAATAGAGAAAGGGGAAGCAAAAACAGTCTTTTATTATGCAGGTGAATCTGTGACATGCAAAGATGTTTAGAAGCCTTGGCAGGAGAAGAAAACACATAACAGCTACTTGTTTGTGGGCCATAATGTTTGGAACTATTTCTGCAGGATACAGAAAAAAAAGGTAAAGGACTGAAAGAGTAGCTCAACATGTTAGCCAGTCTGTATTTTACATCATGTGGGGAGTTGGTTCCAGCTGTCATAAACTTCTTGATGGACAGATACTTTTGTTATATTAAGAAACTGATTTCAAAATTATTTTCTGTTCTAGTTCTTATGGTATCAGTCATAGGAGTATTTCTATAATAAGTTGAATATAGAGACTTTCAAGGCACAGATTGCTCAGTTTGTAGGAGAGAATTGTTATTTCACAGTAAATCATACTATTTCTGGCACTTCATTTTTCATTGGGATTGTGGTACGTGAAAGAGCCATCAAATACCTGAAGAGTCCTGAAATATTTTCTCAGAGTACAGTGCTCCACTCAGCTACAGGATCATAAGGAGAGGACTCTATATGGAAATAGAGGTGACAGTTTAAGTTCCCACACTGGTATTTCTTTTTCAGCTGCCAGGAAGCACCAGAAGATGGCATGGTTTGTACAGATGCGTGCTGGAAAGTGAATGAGTGAGCTTGTGAAACTGCTATTAATAATCTTGGATAGAGACAAGATTAGAGACAGTGTTAAACACTGTTGTAAAGAAAAACAGCAACATGTAGTATTTTAATTCTTATTTCTTCTTTCTGCCAGTAAGGGACAGCAGTAAAGTCCAACTTATCTATTTATGACTCTCTCTGTCTATCTATCTGTCAGTCAGTCTGTCTGTCTGTCTTTCTATCCTTCTCTGAGTTTGGATGGCGCAGAAAATGGGAGGGGAAAAGTGAAAAGAAAGCAATTGTGGTGTAATCTTGGCACAACATACACTGAAAGATCAGCCTGACAAAAATGGGTCTTGATTGTAACTGAAAAAAATGGCACCTTCCCTCAGTAATTTTGTTGAAAAACTTTGTTTGTCTCCTCCGTGTCTGTCAGTTCAAGCCTGAGATCCCAGACTTATCCCTCTAACTTTCCCGTTCTCCCCTCCCAGTTCCCAGAAAAAATGTGATGAGCACAGGGTATTAAGGTACCGTTTTACCCTCTGGAGTGCCAGAGTCTGCTAGCTTTGGAGATTCAGGATTTAAAGATACTTCATCTTAACATTCCTAATGTTGGAAGAAGTAGGAGTGTATTTTAAAAGCTGTGTTTGTGGGATTCTGCAGGACCAGCAGGCTCTGCCTAGCCTCCCATCGGTTACTGGATCCAAAGTTTTCTTTCATGCAGGTGAAACTGGTGGAGGTTTTTATCAGTTTAATGAAAGGGTGCCTCAGCAGAGTAGTTTGAGATTGTGGACTAACTGGTTAATATTTCCCTAGCCTTCTGAAAATGTAAAGAACTATGAAAATGTTTAAAATTATTTGTTAAAAAAATAATTAGTACAGGGGAAGAACAGGTTGAAACTATGTCTCCTACCATAATTGTTTCAGCATATGACATACTTTGGCTGATAATCACAAAATCATAGAATCACAGAATGACTTAGGTTGGAAAGCAGCTCCAAGATTATCATGTCCAACTTATGACCTGTCAACACCACCATGGCACCAAGTGCCACATTCAGTCATTTCTTGTTCACTGACACTGCATAGTAAAATTCACAGAACTCTGTGGTTAGGGTTTATAGCACACAGTTGCTTTGGTTTGTTTTTTTTTTTTTTCTTTTCAGTGACTATCCAGGCACTGATAATGCCTTTTTAAGGACATGTTTAGCTCTGTGACTTGGCCTTTTATGAATTTTTGAGGCAAAGAGCTTAATACAGAAACTGTTTCTGATGTATGGCAGGAATAACTCTGCAGAAGTTGGCAGAGTGCTGTAATGTGGAACTGCTTTTAGTTAGTTAGCTCTTGGTGCTTCCCACACAGTTTCTTTATACCTGTGAACTCTCATCCACAGCGTTGGTTCCTCCTCAAAGCCAGAATAACTCCAGTTGTTTCTCACAGTTTAGGTTAATCTCATTCTTGTTTGAATGCATGAGTGTCCACCAGATAAATTTGGGTTTTGTTTTTTATTTGGCTCTGATATACATAGTTGAAAGGGCTCCTTAATAAACTTTTGGAATCTCAACTCTACATACTTAGGTGGTGTTAAGATATAGAATCTATGTTAAAAATATTAATTTTCTGGAAATTATGTGATTTGCTCAAGTGTAATGTTGTTGTGGCTTATTTCATAGACTTTATTTGATTGTGGTGGGCTGGAAGCAAGAGCTAGGTGTCCAAACAAAGTCCTGTGAAGTTTTGTCTGTACCTCAGTAGTTCTGGCACTGGTACTTGTGCCTCTCTGAGCTTCAGTTCCTTCCTCAGCGTATTCTGGTAGCACAAGAAATTTTCTGCCTCCTAGCTGAACCAGCAGCTAAGTACAGTTGCAGTGTTGAGCTGTACACTCAACTAATGTGACACTTTAGATAGACTTTAAATACATACACCCTACATCTCCAAAGGGATGCTTAGTCTGGCACTACAAAGTGCAGGATAGGTCTGTCCACTGCCCCAGGTTTGGTCTTGTCCATGTTGAGCATCAGGAAGATGATCACATCCTCATATTTCTGTGGGCTGCAGGGAGCAGGGATGGGTAGCACCTCTTAGGAAGTGCCTGCAGAAGCCCTACAGAACTGGGCTGCAGCTTATCATCAGTTTCTGCTCTATTCAGTGCCAGTGCCTCTTGAGCACACTCAGGCTTCCTCAGAGATTTCACATTCAAAACAACTTTTTAAAATTGGTTTAGGGGAGAAGAGATCAGGCTGTGATTTCTGGGCATACTGAAGTCTTCTTAAGAAGGTCAGATTTTTTTTTTATTATTATATTGAGCCAATTTTGATCATCTTGTCTCAATTTTAAATCTCTATGATTACTCTTTGCTTCAGTAGCCTCCAGATGCTTCTTGTATGTGGAAAACCTGGCAGTTATGAATGTTTACTGCTAATGAGTTGCCTTTTGTGAAAGTACATTGATTTCTAGATCAACACCACAATTTTAAATGGCCTTTGTAAACTCTGTTACAAGTAGCTGTTTGCAAAGTTCAAGGCCTAACAATTAATTAAAATCTGAGGCCCTCTTTGGTATAAAATATTTAGTTGTTTTCTTTCTTTTTTGTTCGGAATGTCAGATGTTTGTGCTAAGTTGGCAACTAAGGGTAGCTGCAAGTTAATTTGGTTATTGTTTTTTAGGCACCACTAAATACTGAAATCCTGTTCCATTGTTACATTAACTGTGGTCTTTTCTGGATTTGAATTTGTAAAAATAGCAGCTAAGGTTTTGGAGCAGGACTGATTCACAGCATTTTGAGGACTTATTTCTGTGTGACACAATACAAAGTACTGGCTGTTGGTTTTCCCTCAGAAAGCAGCTGGCTGCATACATGGAAGTGGTTGGGTTTAGGATGGGAGAAAGTCCTCAAAAACAAGGGAGGGTCTTAGAGTCTGATCTTTCAGGAATCTGAAAGATTTCCAAGAGCTATATTGGTATTCTGGGGAATGAATTCCAACTTTATGTCAGTGTTCAGTGTGTGCCTGTAGCAAATTTTCCTCTGTATTGTGCAGGACTCTGGGTGGAATAGTCAAGTTCACTTCAGTCCAACATCATCAGTGCTCTGGAACTGCCTGTTCACCTGTGTGAAACTCCTTTCTAGAACACACAGATCTCTGGCACATGTGAAAGTCTCCAGTAAAAGGGAACTAATTAAAAATGTATAGAATGGTGGAATTTCTAAAGGAAGAAGTTTCATTACTTTCTCTTTTTAATGTGTGAAGGAAAATCATATATTTGCAAATGTAATTACAGTTTTGGAAACTACTTGTCAATTATTTTCTGTTAAAGGAGCTTCCAGAAACCTTTTAGGAGTCTCTTGGTGTTAAGCCAGGCACAGAAATGCAGGGGAGAACTTCTGTCTGAAGAGCTTTCAGTTTAGAAAAAGATAGATTATAGTTCCACAGAGTGGCAGCTGAGGCTCAGAGGTTATTTAGCAGGGCAACTGAGGTTGTGTTGGGAAGTTTGCAGCAGAGCTGGAAACTGAATCCAGGCTTCTATGTCTAGTTTATCAGTTTACCCACATGGGCATCCTGTAAAGGTGCTGCTCTTCTACACTTCTTCTGGGAGGGATGTGAGCATGCTCTGGCTCCTAAATGTAAACATTCAGAGTGCTAAATAGTCTTCCTGATGGCATTTTCTACTAGTTTTGTTGCAGTGTGAAATAAATGAGAAAAAAAGCCACTGGCCTCTCCAAACAGCCATAACAACAACAACAAAAACCCCCACAAACAAACAAAAAACTCCACCAAAAAAAGGCAAAGCTTCATTTTTTATCCTTGATGAAATATTTATTTGGAAGCAGCACAGCAAGTTGGAATAGTTTGATTTGATTAGCAAGTCTAAATGTATTAGCAGCAAGACAGAAACTATATTACGATTAGTGATAATTAGTTGCACTGATTACTTCAGTCTGCAGTACTGTTTGACAGATGTGTTTCTGTGGTGCACTATTGAAAGAGGAGCATGCTTTACCCTTGTGGTGGCTCTTGGCTTCCCTTCTCATGATATCTTTGTCTTGTCATTGTTTGCTGATGAAGTCTCCACTGAGGCTACTGCAGTTTGTGGCTTGGCAAATACAAATACTCTCTTAAAAGTAAAGTTTAAACTGGGAAATAGTGATGCATGTGCTCATACTGATGCTTGACAGTCCTAGAGAAGGCCTCTTGTTCTCCATGGAAATGGTCACAGCCCAGCCCATCATCCCTGCTACCGCCCATCAGCCCTGTCCTTCAAATCTCATCCAAACCTTCATGAAATACCATAAGAGCTGCTTCTATGGCTGGAGAAGATTTTGGATCAGATGCCTTCACCGGACAGAGGAATCTGGCTTCCCTGCTTGCTTAGCCCTCGGTCTCTGTAACACACAGTAGGGATATTAGTGTCAGGATTTGTTGCAAAGAGGCTCCTTGGGATCAGATTAAGGAGAATAAAACCCTTTGGGCAGACTGTATCCCACAGGGAAGAAACAACCTCTTCTACTGGCTCACTCAAGTCCACCTGTGGCAGGGAAACATGGAAACCTAATTGCTGTTGTCTGACTGAGGAGCAAAGAGGAAGGAGAACAAGCATCCTGGAGCTACAGTTCAAGGTCTATAACCCACCTCAGATTCACTGCTCTGTTAATCACAAGGTCCTGAAACATCCCTATGAATTGCAGGTGCTACTTCAGAGAGAATCCCTGCTCAGACTGGGTGTCCCTTTTATAGACAGTCGCTCTACAGAACGCTGACTGTGGATCATTTGACACAATCATATTCTCCAGCAACTATATCAGGCTCACCTCACTGGCTCAGCCTCATGTTGATAAACATATTAGGCTCTGACAATCATTCTGTTCCTTAGGAATAAACAGATACAGCTTTGAATGTCCTGGTTTTGGTGTATGAGCAATAATCCCATTATCAGTCATCCAGAATAAAGTGCATCATAGTATGTATTAATATAGACCTATGCACTGTCTTTGAGCTATTTGGGGACAGATAAGCTAGAAATATGAATTTGTGCAAGCCAAATGTTTTCCATCTTTCTCCAAAACATACATCTTATGTTACTGTGCATGTGTTTTGCTTGTTGCTTTACAATAGTGGTTCACAGACTATGAAGTGCTTCTATCACTAGGCAGACATGATAGGTCAAAGAAAAAGGAATCATTTAAGTGTGTGACACAGTTACTTGTTAGTATGGCAGAAAATGCCAGAGGTTAAACATTTGGGATTGCCCATGGAAAACATTTGAAGATTGCCAGACAGCTAGCTCTGGAAGAAAGGTCTTGGATGCTAGTACTACATGAGTGGACAATTCATAGCCATCAACTCTTCTAGAAATATGTGTATATTTCCAGCTGGATGAACTTATGAGGCAAACTTTAAATGGAAAAGGTAAAATGTAGAGTCTGTCTTATCATTCTAGAGATGAGATGATTATGTCCTTTGCAAATAAGGCTATATTTCTGGATGTTTCTTTTGGCAGATCACCAGTCCTTAGTCACTGCTATGATAATACTGAGCACTGAAGGATTTTCCTGTATTGTCATGTCCTGGGGATCACTGTGTTACTCGTATCTTATACAGTTCTTAGGGCTTGTAGTTAGCCTGCAGTGCAAAATCAGGTAAACTGTATGGCAAGTAGGGAAGGATCAGCTAACCTAACTTGTGAAGAAATGTTAGGAGATATTTGTTTGCTGAATTTTTTTCTCTGACAATGGGATTCTGCTCTTCTGCAAAGTTTGGGCAACCTGAATTGGTGCTTACTGGCATTTCTGGCTGTGCAGCATTTCCCAGGGGGGCTCAGCACGTGTCAGGACAGAGCCCAGAGCCTGCAGTAATCACAGAGGTTGGGGCAAGAATGTCAAATGAAATAAATTTGAGGAATACATAAGAAAGAGAGAGTGGGGGACTGTGCAGAAGGCAGGAATGGAGGATGCTGAGTACTTATAAGCCTGATGGCAACTCCACCATGGCTCTGCCTCCCTCTGAACACGCTTTCCCAGCTGGGAGTCCTCCTTCAGGATTACAGAAGGTGTCCCACTTCTTGTCATTCAGCTTCCTTTAATAAAAAGCCTTTGCTTTTGCATTTCCCTCTCTTCCTCATCTCTCCAAGCAATTAATAAGCATAAATTAATACCAAACTCGCCAAGCCCTTATTGTAGATAAGGCTTGCCCCCTTTTCCTCTGTTCACACATGGGTGAGGAAAAGTATGGGGCTTAAGTGGTGTGACAAAAGTCACAATAAGCATTTGTGGCAGGAGTGGGAAGAGATCTTACTGGTATGCAGACTCACAGAGACTTTTTGCAGTTAATAGCCCCTTGAAATCAAAAGCTTATAGATATGTTTATGGATCTGGACCTTATGCTGAACAGTTGCACTGTCTTTGTGGTATCTACCTAGTCAGCAGAAGATGTTTCACTGAAATAATTATGCCCATGTGGTTTTGCAGCTGTAGCAAAAAGGAACTGCACAATATCACTTTAAATAGTATATGAGGTCTGCATGTTCCCAGTGCAAATGCAATACTTTTCTATAGCTTACACTTTTTACTTACAGCTTGATGTTTTTTGTAAGCTTACAAGCTTATAAAGTGAGCTGGTTGTCATAATGAGTGGAAAGCCATCTGTGAATGCATGGCTTCCTCAGGGCATTTGTATGTAAACTACAATGTCATGACAACAGTCCATAGAAAACTTCCTTTACTGACTGTAATCATAGAAGGTGCCAAATTCATTGGTCAGCTGAAAGAGGAAATTTAAGTGAAGGAGAAAAAGAGTAGGTGAAATTAATCATAGAGCTTTGAATATGGAAAAAGTGGATTTTCAGAATTAAATGTAACTTTAAAAAAGGCTTTAGAAGAGACATAAGGTTACCTTCTGGCTGTCATGCTCAATTTGTCTTGATTTTTGGCGGGTCACCTGCATAGGCCATTAAACTGATTGTCTTGGGATGTATGCTAGAGATGGAGTAAACTCCCTAACATTAATTTAAGAAAAGGTGATATGGTGTCATGCTGACAGTGTACATTTATAGCAATCAATGCTGGCAACTGTTTCTTTGAAAGCTATGAAACCTAAGACCATGAATTTTCATTAATGAAAAAAAAATAGGAGATATGCCTAAAAATTAAATTAGGACAGCTTTATACCAAGCTATTAAAAACTGTGTTTTTAGAAACCATTACTTGGTTTCTTGCACTGATCAGAATGTTGCATTCAGGGCCTGTCATGACCTGCTGTACTCGTTGCAGAAAGCTATCAGAAAGCCTGAAGAAACCAAATCAGCTCAGAGCCCAACTTCACAGCTACATCTTTTTTTAGTTACTTGGCCAAATGACAGTACCTCTAGCACTCAGAATGGTATCTTAACAACCAAAGTCTGAAGTTAAATTTGCACTTTTTAGTTTGATTATTAACTTCTGTCTATACACATATGTGTCTATTGGTATGTAATCTCTACGTATATATGTATGTAATTTCATCATGAGCACAACAGAACTTTAGCATCCCTGCAAATTTTTGTCTTTGAAACTGACTTACAGAACATCCTTAAAATAGAGACCCCAACTGAGTTATTTTAAAAGATGTAATTTTAAAATATAAAAACTTTATTCTACATCCCCACTGATGCTTCTAACTCTTTTGCCAAGAGGAAGTGGATATGAGCATAACTACCCCAGATAGCTGCTGCCTGTGACAGCTAATCAAAAGCAAAACTCTCAACCCATCTAGACAAAAGCTGCTGTCAAATATACAGCAAAGCTCACTTAAAAAAGGAACAGTTTTCCCTTTGCTGCTGTAGTTTAGTTATCACAGTTAGTCACCATTTGTACCCATAATAGGTACAGTAATTTCACTCATTTTTGAAGCTGATAATGTTTCTGTAACTACAATATTACAGGTCACACTGTCTCTTATACAGCTGGTCACCCTCAATAAGTCTGTTTTGAAAAATCATGTGGTGGTTTGTGCAATATATGACAAGTGTCTTGTTAGATCTAATCTTTATATAAAACATACTTAGTGGTGTTCATTATATAATACTTGCCCTGTTGAATTTCAATTACTATCATAGTTAGGAAAATCTGATTTAAAGTGCCCTTCTGGATGGAATGGAATGTTGCCTGTGTTTAAAAGAGACAGTTTTCTTTCTCTTGCACTTTCTAGTATTGTTTGATACCCAGTATCCTTTGCTAGGTCACCCTGTGTGATGTGACAGACCAAATGACCATGGACATAAAGGGGTGCAGCCAGGTATGTTATGGTGCCTGTGTGCAGCTGCATTAGGAAATTGAAAGGAGCTTGTAGTCAATGCAGCTTTGGCTATTCATTTGCAAATGAAAAATTCCCTAGAAGTGCCTGATCTTACCTCTTGGAGTAGACATTTGCTCCTCTTCATGGATAGGGAATACAGCAATGGTAATTGTTTTTTAGAACTTGTTACTGCTATACTCAGAATTATGTGCCCAAAGTCATTGGAAATAATGCAGTTGTGTTTTAGCACTGGAACTACATACCCCAAAGATTTGTCTATATAAAGCATTAACAAAATATAACTGTGTACTTATATATTACACTCGAGCAATTCCTTTCTGGATGTTGTGGTGCACTCAAAACTTCTGCAAATTCCCTCTCCTTTTGTAGGAGAGCCTATCTGCTGGCTTACTTTCTTAGCACAATGTAGCCACATAAAGCATCACTGGCTTCAATTTCCTCCTGAACCTCTTTAATCTTGCAACCTCCTGCCCTCTCTAGTACTGCTTCCCAGTTATCAGCCAAGAGCAGGGGGTCACCAGGGTTTTCAGAATTTGATTAGCACCATTGTTATGAATAATTCAGATTGTTTGGTGCCAGCACAAGTGATCCAAGTAGCAATTTGAAAAATCTGATTTAGGATTTAGTATCTCTGAAAAAAAAAATTAATTAGTGCTGCTGATGAGGGCTCTTGACTTTGTCCATTCATATTGATGAATTTAGTGCCAGTGAAAAGCAAGATTGAAACAATCCTGCAAAGACAAGTGTTTCTGTGGCAGAGCCCATATTCTGTTACAGATACCCAGGGTGCACATGCTCCTTCGTCCCTGTTCCAGTCCAGATCTTTCGCTGTGTACTCTTTTCCTCCTAAAGAGCAAGTTCCTGAAAATCTATGTAGCTGTAGTAACACACTGCTGTCAGTAATGGAAGGTGTTCCCCAAGTGATCATGTGCCCATTATATTGTTTTTTGTGATTCTACTAAATATTAGTTAACAGAACATTCTGCTTCCTTTTTTCTGTAAGAAACTGGAACTGCAGCAATCCACATTTGGGAGCAGAGCCTAGTTAATGACAGTGGGTTTGCCTCTGATGTAAGTTGGTGCATTTAACTCTGCCATCAGTTTGACACAAGCCGCTGCAATACTTCACCATTTGAACAGTAATAACAAGACCTCTGCATGTTTAGGACAGTTTTGCACTGCTTTTGTTACAGAAATAGTTGGGGGCCACTGCAGTTACTGTACCTCTTCTCCTTTCCCACCTTGTCTGAACTTTGCAGTCTCCCAGGCAGTAAGATGGTAATATTTTACACATTGAGGCAATGAGAAATCAATGGAGAGTTTTTCAGGAATGCCCAACACTTTCCCCTGCTCATATCAGTGAGAGCCCTTGGCCACTCTGGAAGATGAATTTTCATGTCAGAAGCAAGCACAGCACCCTTTGCCTTGAGTCCAGAGTAACCTCACAAGGGTGAGCCAGTGTCAGTCTGCTGTGACTAAGTACAGCTTGGAAGCTTTCATGCTATGAAAGTCTACCAAAGCCCAATTGGTAGATATTTCCAAGAAAATATGAACCTGCACTTCACCTTTGAGCATGTGGCTGCTGACTGTGTATTGTCCCAGATCTTCCTGGGCAGCGTTAGTTGTAGGTGTGATCTGACAGGGGCCCATCCTCAAAGCTCCCTTGCTTCCCACCTGAAAGAGCCCCAGACATGTTGGAGCCTCAGCTTGGATTCTGTTGAGTGGGGCAACCACAAGACAATTTCTGGCTTTGCGGAGGCAGCAGTGTTTTGCACAGTGCCTGTTTGCCGTGCCCCTCTTTGCTCCATTGGCTGTTGCAGTGGCAGCTGCTGAGGAGCCCTCTGTCCTGGCTGGTGTTGGTCAGACATTCCCCTGGCAGTGCCTGCGTTGTGCACACCCAGCAGTGTGCCAGGCTCTGTCAGCTGTATGCAAATCCTCGGCGCTGATGTTAGTGCCAGTTTGGTTTTCATAGCCTGGTGACAGCAACAGCCCTCAATATTAAACACAAGTGCACGTACACAGTTACAGCAATGATTACTCTAGATGTTCAGCTAGTCATAATATTTGCACTTGGCATGATAAGGAGCTTTGAATGATAATAGCACTATAGCAGAAGCCTGTTAAAGTGACAGTAACCCTGGTGTCAGTATGGAGTGGTGCACTGGCGCGTGCGTTCCTACAGCTCTCCCACAGACTACATCTCTCCCTCTGCTGTATGCAATGCGTAGAAAGTGCTTGAGGATCCTATGTGAAACCCTCTAAACTTCTGTCAGAGTTTCATCTGCTCTAAGGCAGCACTGAGACATGAGGAGGAGTGTAGTTGTTAGGTACCTTTTTCTATGTGAGTCTTGTTTCATTAAAATAATCCAGTCCTGATGTAGGATAATCGTCTCAGTAGATAGTGCTTTTATTTACTGACAGCAAAGGGGCTCTCAGCTCCTGTTCTGCTTCTTTGACTAGTACCAGCTGCAAAGGGGAGCAAGCAAGACCCATGCTATCATGTCATGTCATGGCAGCATTTTGTGTTTTGTCTTTTTGTTTTGGCTAAAGTGAAAATTTAGCAGAGGAGTAACAGCAACCATCCCAAACCCTGTGTCTTTTTCCAAAATGTAACCATGCAGACTGGCTTTTATTTTAGGAATTCATTTGTGTCAGTAAGACCCAGGTTATTTCTGCTGTCAAGTGAGCAGAGGCCAGCTCCTTGAATTTGCTGGCAAGGTTAGTGCTTGGGTGCCATTGCATCCATGGGTGTCATTCAGTAAACCCGAGCCAACAATCCTCCACTTCCCAAAGTGGCATGGTCTAGTCAGAGTTCTCCTGGTGCTCCAGGTTCTCTGTCAGAACTCTGAATGCCTTGATAATGCAGGGTTGTCTTTATGCAGTTACTGTCACTGCCAAGTCTGTCAGCACCTGAATGCTTTTCTCAGGTCTTTACGTGCACAGCTGCAAAACCTTGGTCTGTGCTTTACTTGGGAAACATTCAGCCCATGATAGTTTTTACTGGCCCTTTGGATTTTGGAAAGAGATTAAACTAAATATGTTTCAGTGGCTGAAATATTGTAATAGCTGTGTTATTGTCTTCAGGTTCTGCCAGCAGCATGGTATGAGGGTGATCTGCAGAAGCACTGGGTTTTAGTAGTCCCAGCTTTTGCAGACATGCACCACTCCTGTCTGGTGTGCCTAAGGGAGACTGACTGCAGTGCTGGGCAACAGAATGTGTAGAGAGAGCTCCTTGGTAAACAAAATTAAATATATGCCTGAAAACGTGTAAATAACTACAGAAATAACTAAAAATATGTATTTATATAAGTATATGGAAGACTGGTAAATGAATGCTCTCAAATTTTTTGTTTTTAAAGTGCCTTTTTATATCCAAGTGACTTCTGTGGTAAGTACCAGGCACTTTTGAATTAGTCTTTAATTTGACCCATCTTCAGGAAAGCTCTTCCCATGCATTACTGGAACCCCATGGATCACCCAAGCTATTTGTCAGGGATTGTAACACCCATGTCTCCTCTTCCACAAACGCTTTCTGATGCAATTAAGAACAAGAGGGATGCAGGAATCATAGGACTTAGCCCAGAACAAACACTAATGAAACAAATCTAGTGATTTCAAATGGATTTCTTGTTAAAGCTGATGTTCTACAAGTAATAATCACATTTGGAGCAGGCTGTATTGGCAGATAATGTGCCTTTAATGCCATCTTATGACTTCGTCTTCTTTTCATCAGGAATAACTGGGATTGGAGCCCATTATTTGCCCAGGAAAGCCACAGAAGTCCCTAACTAAATGTAGTCACCAGGGTATCCTCATCCAGGAGAAAATCTTGCTTCCTTGAAGCCATTTTGTTGAACATTTAGTGTGCATTTTTATTCCAGTTCTGTGTTTAATATGCAATATTTCAATTTCCATATATATTGTATGTGTGCTTCTTTTAGAAGTTTGGAACAGCTCTTTTTAAAATTGAGTTTCAATTTTGTTTAACTTTTGAAAAAAAATAATGGGCACTAGGCAATTCATTTATGTTAAAAAAAGAATATGTGAGGAGTTTGAATAATTTGACAAAAGACAGAACATTCTGATTTGAGACTATCATTTGCATAGTTTGTTGTGAAATTGGAAAAACATGGAGCAGTTAAATTCTGAGCCAGTAGATATTTCTTTTTCTAGACAAAAATCAAATGGGGCACTAACAAGATACTTGTTTTATCCTTTACCATCTTGAGTGCATGTGTATGGCTACTTAACTAATGCTAGAGGCTGAGGGTGTCTATTAAATGTCACAAAATTCAGTGTGTTCATGCAGATTAATCATGTTAGTATTTTCCACTTCAAGTTCATTTATGTTATAATATTGTGCTTATTTCAAAATCACTAAAGCATTACAGGGTGATTGTAATTATCCCAGAAACAGCTATTATGCATATACAGAAAGAGAGTTAAAATATTAAAGTTTGGAAGTGTATCAAGCATGTCTTAATATGGAATTGCAACATTTAGCCACGTTTAACTCTGTTTTCAAGCGATGTCTGGCCTTAGCCATGCAGTTGGGATTTCTAGTTTCCTGTTTGCAGTACTAGTTTTGATTGACCTAGTTTGTTTCAAAACACAGGAGGGCTTTTGTCCTTTCTTATTTTTATATTTGTGTTTGTGCTATCAGTTCAGGATGGAATAAAGGTGACCTGATTTTCTGTCACACACCATGCTAAAATGCAGAAGAAAGGTTGTACCACCTGCAACAGCTGCGATAGCATTGGCAGTGGCACTTTAAAACAATGGGAACACAAAATCACTTCCTTTTTGTAACTTCCTAGGAGTTGTGACAATTCCTATGGATGTCAGTCACAGCTCAAGATTCTTTCTCCTGCTTCTTACAGAAATACAGATCAAAAAAAGCATGTGTCCAATCCCAAGATCTTACAGTCTGAGTTACCTGAATTTATAATGAAAATCAGCATGCAGGGTTATTATGGTCGGAAATAATACAATGATGTAATTTTAGAAGGAACTGACTTCTAGACAAGTGTAATGATATATTTTTGTATGAATAATAAAATTAATTTTAAAATAAGAAAAGTGAACTGTGTTATTTGCAGTTGTGAAACGCCAGTACTGAAACTCCAGTAAAGCCTTGATGTACTGGTTTTGCAATAATTGATTTTTGGTGAAGAGGGAAAACATCAGCCACAGAAGTGATTTTTCTGCGAGGAGGAACTTCCTCCGTGCCTGGCAAGACCAGCAGCAGGTTAGCTCTGAGGATGGGCGCACTGCTAAGCCAATTGGAAAGGCTGGACACATCTCTGTGAATCATATTTAAGAAGGAAAAGCCACGGGAAGTTCCTTTTTTCCTGCCTTGGAGGCGCGGCCCCGGGCTGGACCCCAGCCGAGATCGGAAAAGCAACGCCGTGCTGCGAGCTGAGATCAGCACCAGAGCCACCCCAGTGCCCACCAACAGTGAGAGGCCATTCCCTGATGCAGAGTCAGATGAGATGAACCTTTTCAGCACTGCAGAACTCTGTAAGGTGTTTTCAATTAATAGAGCTTGGAAACTGATAAACTGACAGATACCAATTCTCTCCCGAATGAGAGAAAAGGAAAAGGTGAAGACATGTGAGGAGAACAACATGGAAACACCAAGGTCAGTGGAGAGGGAGGAGGAAGAGGAGATACTCTGGGCCTCAGAGCTGAAATTATTCTGCAAACCGTTGTGAAGGCTATAGTATGCCAGGCTATTTCTCTGTAATTCATGGAGCTTACAGGGGGATGCAGCGCTCACCTGCAGCCCGTGAGACCTGGAGAATGTAGATACTAAAAAAACTGTGGTCTCACTTGAACAGAGAGAGAGAACTTTTGCTTTCAGAGGTAGAAGAAGAGGACTCTTTGCTTCTTGGTTAGAACAGCTCATCCTTAAGAATTGTACCCCATAATCCAAAATGGCCACAAATGGTAGCTGTGGGAAGAGTTCCAGACCATGGGAGGGATTCCACGTGCAAGCAGGTGCCAGGCAGACTGTTTAGCCATGAAATTAAAGCCACCAGAAACTGTTCCCTGTGGCATGGCAGAAAAGACTCCTCTCCCTAAGTGAACTGAAGAAAGACTAATTTTTAGAAGTGGTAGACTGACTCAAATCCCAGGTTTTGTCTCTTTACATTGTTGGTGGGAAAGAAAGAGGGGCTGTGGGGAGGAAGGGTGTTGTAAGGTTTATTTTAGTTCTTATCATTCTTCTTTTAATTATTTTAATACAATTTTCTTTATACGTTTTTAAAGTTTTGAGCCTGTTGTTGCCCTTAAAATATCCTTATCTCACTCCATGAGCTCAACTTTTAATCGATCTTTATACCTTCTCTGCTCAATTAGAGCAGAAGAGGATGAGTAGATTATTTTTGTGAGTGCACTGGTGTTTGGCCAACAGTCAACCCGCTACACTTGAGCATTCTGGAGTCTTTTTTAAAGGAGTAGTAGCTTGGCACTGAAAACCATGACTGGTGATTGTGCTGTGTGACTTTTTATCATCCTGTCTCTCCACTGGGCAGTTTGCAGTCAGTGTGTGCTGTAAGCTCTAGCTGGATAAGCTTAGTCGAAAGAGCATGTTTTAAAGCAAATTTTTCCTGAGCACAATGTTCTTTAATATCTTTCCTGGATAATTAGTTGTAGTTTAAAAGGGATACTGCACTGGATGGGCAAGATTCAAAGCTCAGGGAAGCCAATTCTATTGGTTGCAGAGGTTCACACTTGGCATGTCTATTTCTTAGAGAAGGATCTCAACAGATGTGTCTCTCATTTCCCTTCCTTCAGGGCAGAGTGAATGCCTTGCTCCTGTGGTCTCACCTTGAGTACACTGGGCAGTTTTTGGCACCAGAATATAAAAAAGATGGAGAGTGCTCAAAGGAGGATACAAAGATGGGGAAAGGCCTGGAGGTGCCACACGAGGAATGGCTGAGGACACTATGTCTGTTCAGATGGAGGAGACTGAGGTCAGACTTCACCAGGGGCTGCAGCTTCTCCCAAGGGGCAGCAGAGAGGCAGCTCTGCTCTCTGTTTCCAGGGTCAGGACCTGAGGGAATGGCTGGACCTGAGTCAGGGGAGGTTTAGGTTGGATATCAGGAAAAAGTTTTTCTGCCAGAGGATGGTCAGGCACTGAACAGGCTCCCAAAGGTTTGGTTACAGCCCCAAGGCTGCCAGAGCTCAAGGAGTGTTTGGACAACGCTCTCAGACACAGGATGGGATGGTTGGGGTGTCCTGAGCAGGGCCAGGAGCTGGACACAATGATCCTTGGGAGTCCCTTCCAGCTCAGGACATTCTATATTATATGATTCTAAGTGTTCCAGTCCAGGATTATCTGTGTCAGAAGCAGCCTGTTAGTCAGATCCATGCTTTGCTGCCCAGCTGGCTGAGACAGAGGTTTGCAGAGCTGGGGCAGCTCAAGACAGCAGTGCTGCTCAAAAATGCACTGCCTATCAAGGGTGCTTCTCCTAAAGGCTTCCTTCATCTGGCTTGTGATTCAGACTGGTGCTGAAATTCAAGGACTGATGTTCAGCTAGGCTGGAAAATATTTCTCAGTATTGCTCTGTTCCCATTGGTGTTAGGAGCTGAAATGGATGCCAGGATGCTGACTGGAGAGGAAAGCAGGGGCATCACTAGAGATGCCAAGAGCTATAACTTTCCTTGGGAGGTCAAGAAAAGTTTGGATCAGCTAGGAAATTTTATGGAGAAATATTGCTGTTTTCCAGAGACCACAACTCCCAACATCCCTTGAAGATTTATATCTCTTTGTTTACTGCTGCCTTTTGTATCCAGCTTTTGGTAATTTCTGACATCTGGGCATGGTCAGCCCAATGACAATAGTCTGTGATTATTATAGCACCCTTCTCAGCTGCAATAGCCACAGGAGGTTTTCAGTGGTGTGTTATTGTGTAAGTGCAAAAGAAAGAACAGCTTTTGAAGTAGTTGCTGCTTTGAGGGGAAAGCAGGGAGAAGAGATGTAAATTGTACCAGCAGGTTAGGCTTAGAGCTGTTGGATGGTGGGTGTTTGTGGACAGGTGATGAGGAATCAGTCAGTCAGGAATCAGGAAGGAAAAAACAGTCAGGATGCTGTCATTTCAGTGTCCCTTCAGTTAGTTTGCCCTCAAGCCTGTTGTCCTGCCTGTGCATCATCTCCTCTGAATAGCCTGGCTTTTCTTACTAAGGAGGGCCTTGGGACTGCCTGGTGCTGAGTTTGTGCCGTGTCTCTGATGTGGGGCTTGGTCTCAGCTCAGGTCTCCTAGATGCAGTGTGTGGGGCCACTTCCAGGCTCAGACACAGCTCCCCAGGCCCTCCTTGTCCTGGCAGGACCAAGGTGGCACAGTGGTGGCACAGGGATGCTCATTAGGACAATCCTTCATAGCATGCTTTAAGTGTTGGTCAGGTAGTTGAACTAGATGACTATGAAAGGTTCCTTTCAACCAAAAGAATAATATAATATTCTATTCTATTCTATTCTATTCTATTCTATTCTATTCTATTCTATTCTATTCTATTCTATTCTATTCACATTGTTGAATAACCCCTTATTGTGTGGAACACAGAGTAAGAGAAGATGCTGATTTCACATCCATCATTACTAGGGGGAGTCATGCTCAAATTTTGTGAGCAAAGCTCATGTTAATCTTTTGCTTAAGCACGAAGACCAATGTGTATTGTGTGTATGTGAAAGGTGGGGCTCTCCAGTGGTTCTTGTGGTTTGAAGAATACCACAAGCAAAACATTGTGCAGCCAAACACTGTGTCCAACTTCCATTTTCTCATCAGTAACTGTGGGCAGATCATTACAGGTCTCTGGCCTCTGTGTCCCCATGTGCTGCTGAGGATAATGGAACTCTGCTTTAATGTGGTAGGGGGCAAATGCTTTGGGATGCTTGTGTAGGAAAGGCTTCCACCCAAGTTGTGGGTGCTCCACTTTCCCTTTAAACATGGGAGATGCCTAGTGTATCACAAGTTTTTTGTGGGCACACCTTTTCTGTAGGTAGTCAATTCCATCTCTTATACAAAAGAAGAGAAATAAAGGATGAAGAACATGTTACAGCTGGGAATCTATTGATTGAAAGGGGAGCTAGGCCAGAGCACTTATGCTTTTATTAATAATCCTGACAGTTCAGTATGAATGGAGAATGGCTTGTAAGTAGGTTTGCAACCATTATTGATTGTTGTCATTTTCAGTATAAATTATCTTCTGGACTATATTGTCAGTATAAATTATCTTCTGGACTATAAAAATAGTCCAGAAGCTCCTCAGGAATGCTGAGCAGAGCCTCTGGCCTGTCTTTCTGCTTCTGCAGGGAAGATCGAGCTGCTTCCCATGATGAAATGGAGCCCAGTCAGCTGTGTGGGTTGGGCTTTTAGTGCAGTGTTGCTGGCTGTGCTCCCCACCCCCTGCATGGCATCTGAGTTCATTGGCTGTCATTCCAGAAAGGATACACCCTTTTCTTTTTTGAACTGCTTCCCAATATAAATTTCTGAAAAAAATGGGGCTAAATCCTTCTTAGATGGACAGCCAGGATTAATGGTTGTTATTTGTCAGCTGATAACCACTGAAAAGAAAACATATCTGTCACTCACCCCTGCAATCAATGTCGTATAAAGCCATGCATATAATGGCTTGGAACAAATGAGAATATCATGGTATGCGCTAACAGAACTGAAATACAAAATGCACAAAACTCCTTTAAAAAGTCTCTGTGATTTCAACAGCTGGCAGTACTGATCGCTCAACACATCTGTAAGATCAAGGTTGTTTACAAACAGATTAGGGGGCAAAGGAAAGGTGTGTTTTAAAAACAGCAGCAAAGTCCCAGTCACTCTTCAGTTGTGGTGACAAGGCTTGTAAAGGAATTTTGTGGGTGGCTGTTTCAGAGAAGAAAACCCATGTGATTTGTGTTTGCTGAGGTCACTGCGCCTCCACCAGCACCCTGGGAGAGCAAAGCTGCTGGGAGCAGCGGCTTTGGAGGTTTAGAGGGCATTCCAGAGACTGGGCAGTATTGTTCCTTTGTCTTCTGCATTCAAAACAAAACAATAAGATTTCTGGAGAAGAAAAAATTCCTCAAATGCCTGAGATTTTTTCAGAGCCTTTTGCAACAAGGGCATTTTGCTGAAGTGGTGCTGAGTATTGAATTTTTGCCTAATGGAAGTTTCCTTGAATCCAAGAAGATAAAGTGTTTCTAGTAAATAACAAGAGAGACAAAAGCTAGCTATTTTTTCCCCTTGGTCAACTTCTGCTAGGTATTTTTTGGGTTTTCCACCATTTCTGTTTTGATTAGTATGGAGCAACTCATTCCACAGTGGTTTTTTTTTTTTTTTTTTTTTTTAAAGAACA
>VXBC01002159.1:15838-72357 GCA_013399945.1 Ploceus nigricollis | reverse complement strand
GAACAAAGACCCCCTCTGACCTGGATTTGGATGCATCTGTGACAGCTGACTTCACTGGCTGCCAGCTGAGCATAGTGCATTTAATTGATGAAATAATAATGACGTACCATGCCTCAACTTGCTCTGACGACCACTTGAAGCAGAAGCCAGAGTTAATCAGGCCAGTGCCGCAGCATCCCAGTGGTCATGGTCCATGCACTGACTTGGTGCATGGAAAATACCAACTTCCCAATCACATCCCCACAGGCTTGCTTCATTCCCATCTAATACTCTCCTCTCCTTCCTTTAATTAATAGCCAAATTGAAAGAATCTCTAACGCTTTTTTAAAGAGCAACATTTTTATGCATCCTCTTAACTGCCCAGAGCATTAGGATTATTAAAACAGAGCCTTCCTTTTCTGAACTGTCTCAGTGGAGAGACAGGCTAGGGTAGAGCTGCTAAATAGATTCACTGGCAGAGCAATCTGTCTGCCCTGGCAGTTCTTTAGTCTGATTACTGGGGCATCTTCACTCCAGGAGCCCAAACCTGCATGTCCTTAACTTCCAAACTGCATTTTCATTGGTAACTGAGGCTCCAGCCCTGCAATTTTTACATGGGGAAAATCTCAGCAAACTTTGTATCAAGCCTCAGCCTTTTTGTGTACATTCATAAAGGTTAGTGGAATATACCAATGGTTGGTTTTTGTAGTGGTTTGATGAGGGGAATAGATTTGGAGGGGATTTTGTATGGCTTACTTAATATTACACATTGGTTTAATGCTGTGAAAGGGAACTTCAAGAAGATAAATAGTTTGCCTCTGAAGTCCCCCCCCTAGGTCTTCTTTGCCTTGAAAATTGGGGTTTTGTTTTCAGGACCAGTGTGGAAAGAATAAGTATGGGATGTGGAAGAAGAAATTGTTTTCTGGGGCCTCTGTTAGAATTTCAGGCTGTTTGTCTTCTGGTTTTGATTCCTCCCTGCCCCCCACCCCTTCCTGCTCAGACATGACAAAATGTATCCATTAACTGCATCAAAGAGATCAAAGCAGTTCTTACTTAGCAAAAACGAATATTTATGCTCAAGTAGTGTCTTTTAGAGCTGATAGTTTCTTTTTAAAAGTACTACAATATCTTTTTTTTCTTGTCTTTTAAGAAAATACTTAATCTCACCTACTGGTGATAATTAAATATGAAAATTAAATGCAAATGAGCAAATGAAGTTCAAGAAAGAGAGTAATTTTTTTTTCAACAAAAGCCACTTGGTAAATTGCGTGGAGTAAGACTCCTATGTACATGTATCACTAATAATTACCACTGCTGGTTGTGCAGCTTATTCCAAGCAGACTGGTAGTAGAAGGACTTGAGCAGATACACTGGAGACCTTGATACTTTATCATGGTGGTCAGCTGCTGCAGGAGTTTTTGTAAACTGTAAGGAATCTTGCAAGCATTGTGAGGTGTGGTGTTCCAGGAGCTGATGATCACTTAGAAGCCCATTTGATTTGCTTGAGACTGTTTTGGGATCAATAACCTTGACTTTACAAATTCTGTTCCACAGAATATTATTTTTCCTTAGTCATCCCATATGAAAGTAACCTCTTAAATGTCAAGGAAATACAACCATGAGGTTGAGAGATGAGGACTTTGCTGTGAGTTTCAATTGTGCAATGTTTTGCTGTTAGCTGATTTTACTTTCCACTCTAACCAGGATTTGTGCTTGTAGAGCACAATAAATACATACCAGCATGATTTCATGACCTTTAACAATTAGGAGCTGGCTTTGTCTTTTTTTGCAGTTTGCCACACACCATATGTGACCTCTCCACTGCTTAAGCACAGTTTTCTTAGGACCATAACAGAATGCATGGTTCTGGTTTCAATTTTATTAAATTAGGAATGGCTCTGTTGGCAACAGTAATTTTACCCATGCAAGCCAAATGCTAGGGGAGAAAATTTGGGTCAGCAATCTCAGAATTCCTTCTTGAGCTGTGTAAGTCCTCAAAAATGGGCATGAGTGAGACATAGGTAGGTATTACTCAAATTATTTCAAAGTGATTGAATGTTTAGAGTTAAGACTTTGTCTGGCTTTTTTCTTATATCATGATCTTTTGGAACTGAAATGTTGTGACAGACACTGGCATGTCTTTGCATGGCTTTAGTGCTGTGCTCCTGTGTCCAGCAGCATTATGACAGCATGTCAGTGACTGGAAATTGATTTGTCAATGCTTGAACTGAGTGAAATAGAAGCAAATGGTAGCAAGAGTGAATATTATTGACTTAAAATTGATTTCTTATTAGCCTTGTTATCTTAGACAGTGTATTAGGATGAATGAGGCATTCCCCATAACCACACAGCTTTCAGCTAACAGTATTTGTTTTGCAAATGTAGTCTTACATTACAAAGAAATACCTGTGTTACTCCATTACACTTAGTTTCATACACATCCTGTAAAAATGCCAACAGCATCATAACAGGGACTAAGTCCCATCTGGCATCAAGTCTTGCCCCTCACGCAAACTCTGCAGCCTGTGCAACCTGCCTAGGACATCCCTTATCAGAGCATCTTGCTTATTTATTATTCTCCACCCAGCACTGTGGTTCTCTGAGAGCACAGGATGAAGTCAGAGGATTCTGAGATGCTGCCTCAAGACTGGCTGATTTTCTATTAAGCTAAGGAATTATGACAAAAATGTCACAATAAAGTGTCACTTTGACACTCCGCTTCTCCCTGGCTTTCAGGCTGTGGTGCAAGTTCAAGCAGCCTTCAGGTCGCTGTCCTGGCTGGAAACTGAAAAAGGCACAGACTCTGCCTTGCTGAGTGTATGTGAAAGCCAGAACTGTGCTGAAGTGCATTTTTCAAAATATAGAACAAGTTGGAAATTTGGTGGAAATATCACAGGATCAATAAAGCTTCCCATGTTTTCAGCTCTGAGAAGTCTGTTTTTAAATCAGCTGAAATAGAACTTTCAGATTTGGAAAAAGAGAGGGTTTGGAAGGGAAAGGCTGGCAGAGTTTAGACAATGGCCTTAGCATGGAGTTGAGCTTTAACTCTTACAAAAAAGGACCAGGTAGATGAGTAGGTGATAGGGGAGCAGAGGTGGTAACAAGATGGTATAACCATCAAGGAACCAGCAAGGTATAAACACCTCCTCACTGGAGAGGATGCTCGATGCTCAGGGAGGCTCATGTCTCACCTTCTCATGGTATGAAATGATCTGTCTGGAACTGAGGACCTTAGAAAGCCAGTTTTTGAAATTTCTGTTTAGCATTCATGCTATATTGTTGAGTAATGGAGAATCAGGGAAAGCAACAAAATGTCTTTAAACCCCTTCCATGGTACCTGGAGCGATTCTCCCCTTCACACAAAGCAAGGATGTGCCTCTCCAGTGACTGAACAGGTTCTAAAAATGTACAACCTGTCTTAGAATGCCAGAAGGATGACAAAAGTATTGAGAAGCAGATAGGAAAACTTTAGTCAGATTGAAATAATACAGGAGAGGGAAGGCTGGGGGGGTGGGGGTGGGGGGAAGAAAAGGAAAGCACCTACTAAAATTGTACCTTAAATGTGAAGAAATAGTGCTTCTATGAAGTGACAAGGGATCCATATCCACAAGTTACAATAATGCAGTTTTTAAATTGATTTTTTGTGGCAGACCAGCTGAATAAAATTGCGAAGCTGTGCTTCAGTTGTGTAGTAAGTGGTGCATGTGGTGTGAAAGACAAGCTGCAGTGTGATAACAGACTATCTCCTCCATGCACAAAGAGTTCTGTATTCTGATAAACTCAACAGCAGGTGCTGGTAAATATTGGTCCAAGCTACTTGATCATTAGAATGTAATGTGTTGGTTAATCATACTGAGTTTAGTCATTCTTTCTACTGAATTTATTGGTTTACTTTTGGAGACACTCCTGTGGAATTACTGTCCTGTCTCCTACTGGTATGAGTTGCAGAATTACTGGGGATTCTGATGAGATGTTAGGGCATGAGTGAGAGGTTGGTGTTGGTGAGAATAGAATCAGCTTTTGCTTCTCTCTGGACTTTCAGGGTCAGTTCCTGAGTTTTTGGCAGGACTAGAAGCAGAACAAATTCTGCCATGGTTCATTGATCACCCCAAATTAATTTGGAGAAATTTTGGCTTGTGTTTGTCGTGAGGGTGGTTCCCCCATGACTCCCCTCACACCCTCCACACCCTCCTCTCCTTTCTGTGGCAGAGCTGCCCTGCTACAAAGGGGCAGCATGACCTCAAATCAGCTGCTAGAGTGACTGGCCAGTGGTGCTGCTGGGGTTCTTGTTGCCCACACCCAAAGCTCTGCCTTTCATTTTCAGATATTTGCCACATGTTTTTTCCTACTATAGTTTACAGACATCAACAAGACCTTCTGGGGTTTTTTTTATTTTGCTTTCTAATTTTTTTTTCATTGTAAAGTCTCTTGGTTGTTGAAGTGAAATTAGTGGAAAAATCACATTTGCTTTGGACAGGCTATATGTCCAGCAGGTGTCCTGTCCCAGGCTGATGTGAACTCAGATATCCTCTTATTGCAATTCCAAGAGTTGCTTGGGGAGATACTCCAAGTTGTCCCACTATGTTTTGGTTGATGTGGTTTAGTGATTTATGGGTTACAGTGGCAGTGATGGGTTGATCACTGGGGACTGGATCCAGGGACTGGATATTCTTAAAGGTCCCTTCCAACCTTGATGATTCTGTGATTCTCTGTTGACAAACAGGGATTAGAATGAGATGAAACAAATGTTTTACTGCTTGTGATTTAACCCAAGTGTCATACCCAGACCAAAGCCCTTGTTTAAAATGCTGGGACTCTGAGGATTTTATTGCTGGTAGCCATCATGGTTTTATCACAGATCTTACAGTGGTGAATACTTTTCAGATGAAGGCTCAGCTTTTGTCAGCAAACATTAAACTTTCATTTTAAACAAAGAAAAGTCTTTAGCTCGTCTGGTGGTAGAGAGAAGCTCAAAAACTCAATTCCTTTACAGAAGCCATCCTTTAAGTACTTTCCTCACTCAAGTTTTCAAGCTCATTTCTGTTCCTGTGTGTGTGGGAAGGGGCTTGGTCTTGCATTTCTGAATGTTTGGAGCTGCCAGTGTTGCTTTTTATATATATACCACTGCAAGACTGTAATCTGAGGTTTTTAGGCTTTTAACTGTCAATGAAATCAAAGAGAGGACAAGCACCTTTCAAGCACCTTCATACCAGCTTGTGCCTTCACAGCCCATGTGATGATTCCTTTGAAAGCAGTGTAAGGGGTAAGATTCTTTTGAAGGGAAAGAAAAGTTTCTAAAATCCCTGTAAGACTTTAGAATCATTTGTGTTGTCTATTCTGAAGGCTTCCCTGAAGAGGAAGTAAGTTAGTGAGAAGAGATGAAGGGAAGCTTTTTATTTTCAAATTGCAATCACAGCCACAGCAAGTTATTACACCCAGCTTGCTATTTTTGCCTGTGATGTTTGGAGAAATAAACTCCTTTTAAGATGTAATTTCCAGAGTACTCTTTGTAGTGTGTGCAGTGATTCTGGCTCTGGAAATGCTAGGAAATATTGGAAAGTCAAGGTTAGGCATTCTTTCTGTGCCAGTCAGGTGGGAACTTTGTCAGAATTCATCATGTCCCAGCCAAATTGGAAGTTTTTATTCTGGCCATGGTAACTTGAAACGGTATTAAGGATGAAAATTTTCAATCCTCACTTCTTACTGGTGCTGACTTCTTAAATGCAAAACTATTCATAAGAATTTGAGAGTGGAGTGGCCCATAACAGGTGCAGGGAAAAGGCATTGGAGGAGGGAGTTGAAACTCCACTCAACCTCCCACAGTTTGTGGCTCAGGGACTTCCTGAGCTAGAGATGGTCTATCTTTAACATCTCTGTACTAGTCCTTAGCAATGCCTTTATTTAAAATTCAAGTAATCATTTGCCTACTTGGACTTGAAATAATTTTGGAGGCATATTTATATTGGAGGCCAGGGATAACTCAGAATATATTTCTAAGTGTGAATCACCACAGGTAGCACATCGAGTTGCGCTCAGAAACACAAACCTGTATCAGTTGCCTTCATTATAGTATTACACTTGAGGGGAGAAAGTGAGATGAGGAAATTAAACCCCACAGCCAATTAATGAAACAAAAGGAGTAGACTGTGGATTTACAGCCAGATTTTCCAAAGCACTCAATACTCAAAGCTCACACTGCTGAACAGTTGGATTTTCTAAGCAGCTCAGTGCCCACTTGTGAAGCCTTTTTAAAAATCTGCCTTAGACCCTTAGTGAGGGGTTTCTGAATGCTTAGCCTGTAGGTTTGCAGGCTGAGGAGCCCTGGCAGATACTCAGGAGTCATTTCTTGTGCTCTTTGGCCTCTTCCAATGAGCTCCATGTTGTTGTGGTGATGTGGGTGGGTGGCAAGTGGGGCAGAGCAGGGGGAGGGAGTTGAAGGCAGATGAAGTAAAGCCTCATTACAGCTCACCATCCTCAAAGCACACTTTTGCCCAGCTATTTTCAAATCTCCTACACTTCTGTGCAATGTTCATGGACTTGCTGAGGGATTTTCCAACGATTTGCAAAGCATGGGTGCATCTTGGAGCAGTTTGAGGTGTCAGAATGGCCAGAGGTACAGTGAATGTCAACGTACAGACAACCCATGGGCCAGCATCAGGTCAGGCTGGAAGGGCACACGTGAGGAATATAGAGCAAACCCTTGCTAAATCATCACTTGACCTCCAGATCCCTGGAGTAGCACTTCTATCCAGCCATGCAGGTGTGGTGCACCTCCTCCTGCCTCTTCCCATGGCCATGATAAGATGGATGGAGGAGGGGGGTTTTCCTGGTTTTCCTGGTCACTCGAGGTGCTCGGGGAGCAGGGCTGGTGCACTGTGATTTACTGCTGCCACAGATCAGCAGCAAATTACTAGCAGCAAAGGGGAGGCTGAGATTTGATTCTCTTCCAGCATGCTGAGGGGTATCCACAGTGCTTGGGGCAGAGATCCAATCTGGCTCTCTGTTGTTAGAGCTGGGGTTTCCACATGGGATCATTAACACACACATAAATATAAACAACAAACCCAGGATTTATAGGGACTCACATTCAAAGTGCAGGTAAATAAAAATTGATCTCTTAGCAGAAAGAAGGCTCTTCAGCTATGGGCACAATCTTATTTTCAAATAGCTACAAATATGAAATTACTCAACTCATTAATTGACTGTTCAGCTTTATGAGGATAAGCATATGGCTATGAAATCTTTCTCCCTTATTCTGCAGTACTGCCTCCCCCCCCTTTTGTGTTTAGACCTTGGAAATTCAATGCACCATAAAAACTATTAGAATTCTCTGGTGTTGTGAAGCTTAAAATCTTTGTAGTATCAAGCTTGTTATTCCACTATGTCAATTTAATAATGATTAACCAGACTTTTGGTCTGGTTCAAAAATTTGAAGAGAGAAATTTCTAAATGAAGACTAGAGAAGTTTTTTGTTTGGCACAAATGCCTATGACAGGACCTATGGACTGAAGGGGTTGTGATGGAAAATGGAGACAAAATTTCAGAGATATTTTTGTTAAGTGTGCCTGTTTTTCAACCAGATCTTTACACATTAACAGATAGCAAAGTATGATAACTGTGTGCTCTGCAATGACATACACAACACATGGATTTCCAAACAAGCATATGCAAACACATGATTAACAAAGCAGATTGTTACCCAAATTAATCCAAAAGCAGATTTTTCACTAAACTACTTATGGGAAACAAAAGTGCATTTCATAAAACTTTCTGTATCCACTGTGTAATTTCACATGTTGTACTGTTGCCTTGGGGCTGAGCTGTTTCTGGCTGTGCAAATGGGTAGAGGGGACACTTTTTTGTGTGCATGCATCTGTGTTTGGAAGCTGTGGCTGCAGTCAGGGGGGAGCAAGGAGGGAGGGATGTGCAGAGCACAGGAGGAACCCTAAGCAGGGCAATGGAGGAACAACTCTGCTGCATTTTTCTGCAGGCAGAAATTCCCAGCACACTAAGGAGTGGAAGAAGCCATCCAGAGGCACACCCCTACAAAGCTGCCTTGGTCCCAAACCACAGATGAGCTTCTGTAGCTTTTCATGGGTAGAAGGGCCTTTGTGCTCACCTGCTGATGCTGTGTTCCAAGGAGTGGGAATTAACCCTCATTGCCCTGGACTGTCACTGGTATATCAGGTTCTCCTGAACCCAAATGTTCTGCACCACTAGCTAGGCAGTGGGTGATCCTGGAAGAGTAGAGGTGTCTCAGTTACCTTAGTGGTTCTCTGGAAACTCACAGTCCTCTTGTGCGTCATCACTGATAGCGAGCACTCAGGAAAGCAGGGAAAAGGGAGTGACCCCTGGTGTTCAAAATCCACCCTCTGAGAGTGACATATGACTTAAACCTGCATGCACATTTTGCCTAATGAAGGAACCCCTTATCTTCTGAAGATTCATAAAAACTGATAAATACCAATATTTCTGTTACTAAATGATATCGTAACTGGAGCTAAATCGCCACCTGCAATGAGTAAATTAAATATTGACCATTTCATTGACTGTTAGACTTAATTTGAAGCAATCATGCAGGAGGTATAATGGCACAGAAGATGAGTGACTATTTAATCTTGTCATCTCTGGTAAGTGTTGAATAATGAGAAAAATATCCACTTGACAGAATAAGGGAGTTGACTTCATCTTGAGTTTCTGTGTCAGAACTTCTACTTCATAAATTTATAACAAAGCTGTTGGGAACAGCTGTTGTTGCAGGCTTGCCTCCCTGGTAATATGGCAGGATTTGGGTTCCTCAGTAGTCTGTCTACATGACATCCAACCCAACTCTTTCCAGCAGAAATATTTGTACTAGCTAGCCAAGGGAATCAGTGCTTTTTCAGGAGCCTGTTTTCTGCCACAGGACAGCTGTGCCCAGACGCCAGGTGGAGTTGCCATTAAACATATTGTCTTCTCAAGCTTAGCTTAGAAAGTAATAGGCCCTGTTGGATTCCCTGGGAAAATATGTTTGGCAGCTCAGATATACACACAGTGTCTTCTCTTCTTCCTTTTTGCTTCCTACTTTGCCAACTCCATTAAAACCCTCACCTCCTTAGCAGAAATCTTTGTTGTTTCTCGGGAAGTGGTCTCTTGTTTAAAAAGGAAAAAGCCTAGTTCCCATGGAGTTCTGAGCCTTTTGTCTTCCAGTGAAATCAGGGGCATTTTAGGACCTCAGCACTATTTAGCATGCAAACAAGTCATGTTCACAATCATTTCCCAGCTTTTGCTCTTTCAGAATTGTTGGATTTCTAAGGGACAGCAAAGGACATTCTTTACAATGAATAGGCACTTGGTCTTATGCCATGTTTAAAGCCCAGAGATCAGATAAATTTTTTTAAAATGTTTTTTTTTTATAATTGAACTTATATTTTTTAAATCTTATGATCCTTCTATTTGAATGGATATTTCTGGAGTGTGGAACAGACAAAAGTTCTTGTTTGCACAATGCTGACATTCTTCTCCCTTGCATTCACATTTCTCCATGAGATAGATTGTCTCAGCACTGCATTCAAACTAGCAGCTCTCTGTAGGTGAATGCCATCATTACTTTGTCTGATGAAGTCTGCTCTAAGATGGTTAAATTGAAAAAGCATCTGTCATGTACAGGGAAGCACAGAAAGAACTGTTTAAAGGCAAACAGAACCATTTTATGCCTTCTGGGTTTTGAACTTGGCTGCAGTATTTAATTGTTTTCTCCTGCAAATAAGATTTTCAGTTCTAGGTGGTCAGCTCCTGACGTCTCTTTGCATGCTTCTGTAGCAGTCCAATCTTCAGCTACACAGAGAAGATTGGGATTAATTTCATACAATAAGTGAGGTCCCTGTGCTAAACAACCTATGATCTGGCCTTGAATGTAATTACAGGCAGTCTGTGTTGCTATACACCATCCAGAGGGTTTTAAGGCTAAGCCATTAGATCTGTAGTATTTTTGCTATGTGCTCTCAATCCATGAGAAATGACAGTGAAAGCAAAAGGCAGCTGGCTCTTGAGTGGACAGTGACACTGATATGCATTGGAGCCAGCACTGAGTTAAACTTGGTTGCCACTAGCCCCAGTTCCTACCTTTAGTTCTGGTTTGTTTTTTGCAAAGGAGTAGCTGCAGATTGATCTTTCATCTTTTATTCCTATATCCAACAAAGTGATCTGATATGAAGAGTTCTCCACTTTGCTCTTTTGAAGGTAGGATCACCTGTGGGTGAGAGAGGTGAAAACAAATTCCATGTTGAGGTTTGCAGTCTGACTGTAGCTGCTCCCACCTGCCATCCCAGCCTCTGTAATAGACAAGGAGGTTCCTCCAGCCCACTGCAGCACAGAAGGCTGATTTGTACAGTTTGCAGACAGCAAGGTGCCCACTGGCACCACCATGTCCTCAAGTGGCTGGACCTGCTGGACTGAGCACAAGTAGGTTACTGCAATCAAAGCAGCTCTCCTGATGTTGTGCTCATGGTGTCCTGTGCATGGTATCTCCCAACCAGGGAGTTCTGCCTCGCAGAGACCCAAAGCTCTTTCACACAAGGCTTAGGCCAGGCAGGTCTGGTGCTGTGTTGGCACATTTCTCCAGAGGTCACGTCTGCATCTGAGCTTCCAATTTTGCTCTTCCCAGTGGCTCCAAGTCTGGCCTTCAGGATGGCTTTGGGATGCGTTTTGTAACTGTGGCCCCATACTCTAGGGACAGTCCTTCCTCTACCACCCTGGCAGCAACTGCAGCAGAATTGTGCCTGGTTTAGACACTGGTAAGGACCTCAAATTCAGGCCCACCACATCCTCTTTAGATTGAAATTTACACTTTAGGTGGTGGAGGAAGTGGCAAGCAGTGTTTATTCACCTGTGCTGGGCACTGGTGAAGCCACACTGCAAACCCTGTGTTCAGGAGCTGGAGAGTGTCCAGAGAAGGAAATGGAGCTGGGAAGGGTCTGGAGCACCAGGAGAAGCTGAGGGAGCTGGGTGGGGCTCAGCCTGGAGAAGAGGAGGCTCAGGGGGGGCCTTCTGGCTCTCCACAACTCCCTGACAGGGGGGCCCAGCCAGGGGGGGGTCAGGCTCTGCTCACAGCAAACAGGGGACAGGATGAGAGGAAATGGCCCCAAGCTGTGCCAGGGGAGGTTCAGGTTGGACATCAGGAGGAATTTCTTCATGAAAAGGCTTGTCAGGCACTGGCAAGGGCTGCCCAGGAGTCCCCGTCCCTGGAGGTGTCCAAGGAATGCCTGGACATGGCACTCAGTGCTCTGGTCTGGGTGACAAGGTGGGGATCAGTCGCAGCTGGACTCGGTGATCTTGGAGGCCTTTTCCAGCACATAGAGTTCTGTGATTATATGATTCTGTGACATGCTGCTAGTTAAAACTGTGAAATATTTAACATTATCTCCTCAGGTCAATTAAACTAAAATGTTCATCGTGGAGTTACCATGCTATGAAGCTTTGCATGTTCCTTTGAGTGCACTGAAGTGTCCAGTGTGGGAATCCCATCCCAGTCTATGAGCAAAGGTGCCAAATGAAGTCTGTACTTCTGCTTTCCTTGGCTTTGCTCACCCAGGTGGGTTATGACATAAGGAATGTGAATCTGAGCTCTTCAAATACCTGTCATTCATGTGATGTGCTTTCTGTACAAAAGTACCACTGCTCCTGGCAGTTGCTCCTGGCAAATGTTTAATAAGCCTAGAGAGAAAAAATGTTTGAAAAGCCCCAGTAGATAGTTTGCTAAGTAAATTAATTATGTTTGCAAAGGAAGGTATTAGAAATGACAGCTCCAATTTAAATGGAACTTAGTGACAACTGCAGGAATAAAATAGAAAGCCAGAAGGTTTACAAGTGTAACAGGTAAATAATTCATGCATCTATGAAAAGATGGATCAGACTGTCCCCCTACCCTGTATTTAGCAGCTCTAAGTGAATCTTCTGCATTTGGACTTTTGAGTTTGACCACAATGCCACAACTTAGATTTTTTTTTCAACATGATAATCCAGCTTCTGTAGAGAAAATGGTAGCTTGAAAATTGAGTGGCTACAAAAATAATATGCTAATCACACCTGTGGTAATCTAGAATATGCCTTCCTTGTCTAGAACAGGTAATGCCTATGAAACAATGTAAAGCAATTTCAAAAGCAGCCATTCTGAGACTTAGTGATGCCTGGGATTGAAAAGATTTACTGTTAAAACAATTCAGCTACTGGCTGACAAGAAACAAAGTGTGACCCTGTCGAATTTCTGTTTGCAGTGTAAGTAAGGACTGTGCAGGCCCTGATTTGGAGCAGCAAATTGAAAAGCTTTGAAAGTGCTTTTTTAATCCAGATTTCTGCACATTGGTACAAGAGGTTTATTATTGCAGAGAAAATGCAGGAGAACCCAGGATGGGAAGAAATGATGTTGTCTGACTCCAATTCAGAAGGCTGAATGATTTCTTTATTATATCTATATTATAATGCATTAATATACTATTTAAAGAGAGATACTAAAACTACATCCTACATTTCTAACTACCATATCTAACTACTAACTCTAACTTCCCTCGTGCCTCTCTCCCCGAGAGAGTCCAGACACAGGTGGATGTGATTGGCCATCAGGGCCAAACAATCCTCACCAGAATCCATTCAACCAATGACTCCAGGTCAGCAATCTCCAAATGCATCCCACATGGCAAAACAAGGGACAGAAATAGAAATTGTTTTCTCTTTCTTCTCTTCTGTCTCTCTCTATAATAAAGTCCTGAGAGAGAGAAATATGTGCTTCCACATTTTATTTTTATTGGTCCATTTGTGATCTTGGATTAAAAAATGTCCCCATCTCAATGACAGCAGGGTTGGGCCTTCTGGTTGCTGCAGAGTATGAGCGTGCTGGTAGCCACAGGTCAGCTAAAGAGTTGTGCTCTGACAATTGCATCTGTAGCTCATTTTCTACCTGGTGACTCATGATAGTGAAGCCAGAGACAAAACAAAACAAACCTATCTTTATCTTTTGTCTTATCTTCTTTCCCTTCTGTACTTCACAACTTAATCCTGATATTTATTATTATACAGCTGAGGCCCAAACCCACTATTTGTGGCATAATCTGAACTCTGTTAGTAGATGTGATATTACAGTGTTCTGCTGTACTGATGATGAGTATCTCAAAAGTCAGTGGCTTTGTCTGGATAAATGCTCATGATCTTTTTAAAGTTTCTTTTGATCATGGTCCTTCAGTTAAGTTAGTCTCATGATATTTGTTTCATGTGTCTTTAATACAGGCCTCAAATCCACCACTCAGTTTCAATCTAAGATAGAATTTGAGGGCTGGAAGTGGACTGACATAGTGAATCAGGTTGAGCACTGGCCTCCTGCATTTGCTGAATTTCACTCCTTCCTTATTTATGTGAAATGCCTTTGAAATCTTTGAGAATTTGTTTGAGTACAAATTGAGAAGGAAACAACAGACTGAGGGCTTTGGGGAACAAGTTCAGTGAATGATTTACTCAATGACTGAGTAAAGATTTTAGAATTTTGTGTTGCCCAGAAAAGAGCATCTGTATGGGAAAAGTATCAACAAACAAATTTATCCATCAGTAAGACTGGTCTTCTCTGGATTACATTGCTCCAAATTGTTCAGCAATTCTGAGAGGGAAGATCTACTCCACCTGAGAAACATTCCCTCCTGAAAACATTCAGGGGCTTTAATTGCATTAAATGAAATTCACTGTGGCTGCATTATGTTTCAAGACAGAGGATAAATTAATAAATTAGATCAGCTAAAAGGGAATAAAAGTGAATATGGAAAAAAAACCCACTAAAAACATGAACTTGCAATACAATTAGAATGCAATGAAATACATCTACTGTCTTAATTTGCATAAAGCAAGACTGCTGTGTCATTAATGACTGCTAATGACTGCTTGTCATTAGTCTGAAATACATGGATTGTGGTGAAATGTATGGAAGTGATGACAAACAGTTCAATCCTTGGGTGCAGCTAGTTTCAAATGGCCACAGCTGAGAAGCAGGAGAATTTCTGGCCACATGAGAGAACCTCAGTCCAGAGTGCCTCAACAGTCAAATAAGCCAAAACCCTGGGTCTCACTCTTCAGTGAGCAAAGTCTCTCTCTTTCAGCTCTGACTGCAGGATAAGGTGTTTACCTCTGAACGTTGCCTTAGAGACTGAACATCTTCCTAAAAATCAATTGACAGTCCTCCCCATACCTTATTGTCCCACCTACCATGAGGAGACCTAAGCATTTTGGGGCTTCAGCAGATAAAACATAGCTTGTTGTTTTCAAGCTGAAAACACATTTCAGAAGTATGATTTCGTTGCTGGTTCAACCAGGGAGCCATGAATTTGGGCCAATTGCTTGGAAATTAGAGCTACAGCCCAATCAGAAGTTATTTAGCAGATACAGGAATTCTTTACTGGGACTGATGTTTGCTCAGATGGTAGAAGGTGAGAATAAACAATCCCTGCTGACCATGAGATCTTTGAACTTCAGACCCTTTTCTGTCTTGTGACTTCGTAGAAGTATGACTTTGTAGAAGGTGAGATTTTTTGTTTCAGTAGGATGGACAGCTGCATGTTTGAGAGGAACTCTGGAACGGTACAAGTGTTGATCTGCTGGAGGGCAGGAAGGCTCTGCAGGGGGATCTGGACAGGCTGGATGGACAGGCTGAGGCCAGTGGTCTGAGGTTCAACAAGGCCAAGTGTTGGGTCCTGCCCTGAGGTCACGGGAACCCCCTGCAGCTCCAGGCTGGAGGATGAGCAGCTGGAAATCTGGGAAGGCCCTGGAGGTGCTGGTGACAGCAGCTGGATGTGAGCCCAGGTGTGCCCAGGTGGGCAGGAGGCCAGTAGCACCTGGGCTGTGCCAGCCATGGTGTGGCCACAGGACCAGGGCAGTGCCACACCTGGAATGCTGTGTCCAGTTCTGGGCCTCCCATTACCAGAAGGACACTGAGGGGCTGGAGCATGGCAGTGGTGCTGGGGAAGGGTCTAGAGAGCAAATCATGTGAGGAACAGCTGAGGGGGCTCAGACTGGAGAAAAGGAGGCTCAGGGGGCACCTTCTGGCTCTCCACAACTCTCTGACAGGAGGGTGCAGCCAGGTGGGGTGGGGCTCTGCTCCCAGGGAACAAGGGACAGGACAAGAGGAAGCTGCCTCAAGCTGTGCCAAAGGAGGCTTAGATTGGATATGAAGAGGAATTTCTTCATGGAAGGGCTTGTCAAGCATTGAACAGGCTGCCCAGGACAGTGGTGGGGCCACCATCCCAGCAGGTACATGTAACTGTGGATGTGGCACTTGGGGACATGTGGTGAGCATGGCAGTGTTTGGTAAACAGTTGGACTCAATGACCTTAGAGGTCTTTTCCAAAACAATCAATTCTGTGATTCTGAGTGGCAGCCAAGACCAGACAGCATAGGACTAAATATACAAAACAATCCCTGAGAAGAGAAGCAGAACCTACAGCCAGCTTTTGAAAAAGCTGATGATACACAGCCAACAAATGGAAGACTTCATGTCAATAGTCTTCCTTTAAACAGCTTTTTTACAAATCCTACCTTCATTAATGATAGAGAATGAAGAGCAAACCATTTGTCTTTGGGGTAAAGGTAGAGCTGGCTCTTGGTCCTTTCCAAACATTTTAAGGCTGGGGTATAATGAGACACTCCTTAAAAATGATGCTTTGTGTGAAATGCTGAAAATGCCAAAGGTTATCAAATTCCACAGCAAGCATGCTATTCAGGAAAAACACTGATATATTCCCAGGAGACCTATTCAAGAAGATGAATATTCTGACTCCTTTCAGACATTCCTGGCAGGAAGTAATAACTTTAGACCTAAGCAGGTTTTAAGATTTTAACTGTAACAGTTGAAGTTGTTGCTTATCAGTAAATAGAAAAAAAATAAGGGTAGAGTGGCTTTGTAATCTTGGAGGTCTGCAATAAGTTATTAAATAACCAGGATCCTAATTTGAAATCGTGAACCACATTCTGATTTGGTGTAAATTATGCAATTCTTTTTGAGTGAGTGGAATTACACTGATTAATATTGTCTGTCTTGTCTTCCTGTTTCTCAGAGGGAATAGATTTTTTTCTTAATTCTGTAACTATTCTTTGCATTTTGATAATTGGCCAGATATGATCTCAGACAACAAATTTGTGTTTCTTCAAAATTGTGAATAAAACTGCTAGTGTCAAGAAAGAAAATAGAAAACAGGTGCACCAGAGAGAGGAAGGAAAAATAGATAATTACAATATTTGATTGCAGTTGGTTTTTGTCAGTCTTCTTGACTTCAGTGGTGAATGAGTGCTCAGGTTACAACAGCAAGAGGCTTGATCTGTGCCTCCACAGACCTGGCTTGTGCCTGTCTTCGGCTTAAGGGTCTGATGCTGCTCTCCCTGTCTGCATTCCCAGAGTCATTACTGCAACAGCTATTGTGTGAAAGGGCTGCAGGATGAGCCCCCTTCTTCTTCATGCTCCAGTTGCTAATTTTCAAAATATGCTTGAGGAAAAATAATGTGGCTAATTAATTCTACTTTTTTCCCTTGCAGTTCTTTAAATGTGAGGTCAGATCTCTAATGAGAATTTCCATTGAGAATTACTCAAGGAAAATCCAGCCCAACAGTTTTTCTCCACTATAAGATTCTTCTTAGATGAAACATTAGAAACAATTAAAATGTTTAAAAGGTAATAAAGACCACTCTGAAGTGGGAAAAGGAAAGCCATGCTCACTTATTGAAGTGTTCAGAAAGAATTGTTCTTACAGTATCTTCCAGTGTGTCCTTAATATGAATGTAATTAAGAGCAGAATTTTGCATCGATACATTATTGGAAAGTTGTTCACTGAGATTTTTTGTCTTTTACTTCCCTTCATGCATTTTATCCTTCTTCAACCCAGAGGATGAATTCTCAAGCTGGACAGCTCTAGAAGGAATGAAGTGAAGAGGAAGGGGAAGCATAAAGGGGGAAAGGCAGACTGCTGGTTGCATTGCTGCTGCAGCAGAGCCCCAGTGCAGGTGGGAATTTGCTGCCTGGGCATTTCTCCAACAGAAAAAGGCCAGGCTGCCTTGTTAAGGGGATGCCTTTTTGACCCCCTCATCTTCCTCATGGCTGCACATGCATACATATACATGTAGATATGTACAGAGATTTTCTCCTTCCTTCCACTCTCTCCTTAAGGATAACTGGAGGATGAGTCAGAGAAAGGAACAGCTGGAAGGTTCTACAGATGGTTTTAGGGAGGAGTCACTGAGGGGACTGTGGATGTCCTTGCTCACAAATCTCCTTTGCCTGCAAAGAGATTCACCAAACACATTCTGGCAGATGGACTTCTGCTCCCAATTACCAAGGACAGATGCAACTCTACACAACAAATCCAGAAGCACTTGTCATGTAGGAACTGCACTGTGCTCATAATCAAACAGAAAAGTCCCCTAAATGCCTGCATCCTCCTTGCCCTCATGCAGATAGAACTCTGAATTTCAGCTATGTTGCCTGGAACTTCTTAAAAGACTAATGTGTTTAATGATGCAAAATGTCAACTCTCCTGCAGCAGGAGTTTTAACCGGGTTCTTTAAAGATACATTTGGAACATGGTTTTCCATCTGATTCAGAAGAGCTTATTCTGGAATACTACAGACTGAAACTCTTGCTGAACTTAAATTGTGAAACATCTTAGAGGTAGTCAAGGATTGTGTATATTTTAGCAGCCCTGGGTTTAAGTATAGTGCCAGGGGAGTGATTTATGGCTCAAACAGGTAAGGCTTTGGGCTCTGAGCAAGCTGAGTGTGCATTACATGTGCAGTAATACCAAACTTATTTGTGTATCCCACCAGGCTGTTTTTATAACTGAACTCAGCAAGAGCAGCCCTACCTGCTAATCACATCTTATACTTGCAGTAAAACTGAAGCAGGCAGTACCTTGAAATGTGAAAACAGCAGTTCATTCACTTATTGCTGATGTTGGCACCTGTGTTACAGCCTGCTGTGTATTTAGGATCCACTTGTTATTGTTTTCTTTTTTTTTTTTTTTTTTGAAAGTTGACATTTTCCCACTCATTCAGTAGCTGTCAGGAAACTTTGCCAGACTACCTGAGGGAAGTCTGAAGTCTTGAGGGAAGCTCAAAGCCGAGTTGGTTTAAGGAAATTCTCATTTATAGCCCCAAAGCAAGTGTTTATTTTGCAAGGAGTAATATCTCTCTTTAATCCTATGTTTGGAAAGTCTTGGAGTAAGACTGAAATTTAGAGAAAGGGTATTTCTTAGTCAAAGCAAATTATATATTCTGTGTACTAAATGCTGTGAAAAGAAATGTAAACTTAGTGTAATTCCCAAGTAAGTTAAAGTCATCATAGCAATCACGGAGAAGTTTCTGTCGCTTTGGTGTTTCACATATGGATTGCAGGCTGTTCTTCAAGGGAACTAGAATTAAGCAGCATAAATAAACTACATTGTCTTTTTCTGATGAGGACACTGCATTTTTGGGTAGGAATCATTGTAATCCCTTCAGCTGCCTTTCCTAGGACAGGGTGTTCACAGAGAAGTGAGAGTTTCGCTAAGTTCTCTTAAAAGTTCTTCCTTTGTTTTTCACACAATTTTGTGTCTTCCTTGTTCTTGGTGATAGTATATCTGTGTTGTACCTCCCTGACTCGTCCCTAAGTCTTTCAGATTATTTCAGTTGCTTTGAAGGCTGTTTGGACCAAGACTTGCTTTCGTGTGCTGGTGGGGACCTATGTGTCCTCCTCGACCAAGCCCTAAAGAGCATGGAATTAATTCTTGTCCTCAGTCAGGTGCAAAAACAACAGTAGCAAAACCAGCAGCAGCATTTTGTTGTTAAATTCAAGCCACTGAAAAGTTATGCCTATCTGGAAATAGTCTTGGCTACCACATGAGAATATGATGACAGAAATTAAATGTGAGCCTCCTCAGTGTGACAGTACGCTGAGTGTGTGTGTCCCATTCTGCTGAATTCCACAGGCCAAATGCAATTTTTTGTTCATAGATCAAAATTCAGGTGGCCACCAATTTCTATTAGGACACAGACAGGAAAGCCAGAAGCCAGAGAAGTAAATAACCATGGTACTTACCATTGATATCAGAGTTCCTTTCATCCTCAATGTGCTTCGTAAACTTTAAGTAATGAATCAGATTCTTGAAAAGCAGCAAGACTGCAGAGTATGTTAAGCATTCAAGACACATGGCAGCCACAAACCCTGCAGCTCCTGGGATTAGAGCTGGGAAGTGTGGGGGATGGAGGGAACAGCCTTGGGACCTGTCTGGCACTGGAAGGAATCTCGGGAAAGACACAGTGCCTGAGAGGAGGAAGAAGAGAGGCCAGTGGAAAGGAAAGAGGGAATGTTGTGACTGGTGGGAGGAGCTGTTCATCTCTAGAACTGTTCTAGAGCTTGTTGAGAAAGCCTTGCATTTTCTGCATATGGCAGTCAAAAATGTTCCCACAAGAGAGGTGAGACCCTTGAGCAAGGAACAAGACCCACTTCTCTCTCTGACATTGTGTGTGCTCACAACTCCTGCCTACCTCCCTCCCCAGGACACAGAGCCATAGTCCAATCTCTCCATGAAAAGACCCATCTGTCCAGGCTGTTCAAGTGACATTTACACTTCAGTGGCCTCTGATCATCACTGTTCAGTGACTTCCTGTATATTATGGAGAAAGAGGTACAAAATTAGTTTTTCAGCAATCACTTCCAATTTCCTGGTAAGAAATGATTTGAAGGCCTGGGGAGAGTGGAGCAGTGTTTCACAGAAATGTCTTCTTACTCATAGATGACATCATGATTACATCCCAGTGACCAAAAGAAAAGAGAAGAAAAGGGCTTTCTAATCTGGCTATTTTCTGATATCCTCCAGATCAAAAAGCATTTTCCCTCTCTTCAAACTCAGGTCACTCTTACTAAGGGTACTGCATTCATGTCAGGAAACTTGAGTTCTGCCTTTTGCCTGGGAACTAGCACTGGAAACTTTTGAATATCATTCAGTTTACACACATCTTCAGCCACTACTCAGATGCCTTTAGCTGGTTGTGAATGATTAGGATGGAAAGGGAGTCATCTCAATCTTTTATCACCACAGAATTTACCAATCTGTAGGTTTTATATTGAAAATAAAGGACTAATTTCTTAGCATGCATATTGACATAAGTAAGCATTAAATTCTTCAGGCACCTAAAAACCTAAAATGAAAGAAAGAGGGAAAAAACGTTGCAAATGGAAAGTGAAGGTGTCTCCATCCGTGTTGCAATAGAAGTAAAAATTAGCAATAATCACAGTATCCCCAAGATGTTTAAATATATTTACATTTTAACATTTTCACACTAAGACTGTAATGCAACAATGACATTTCATCGCTAATGGCATAACAGCTGCCTGGGGAAAACTATAATGTAAACAAAACAGTGTTTGTTAGCTTTATCATTGCATGTGTGCTGTTCACTAACAAATGAAAACTTTATTCCAACTAATTACTTCTTTACTTTCTGGCAGCAGTAATACTGACAATTAATGCTGCATTTTGCACTTTGCACTTGTCTCTGTAGCCTGGCCTACACACAAATAGTACTGGTTGAAATAAATTGGCTTCTAAATCAATTTAATAAACTCATTGCAATCCTGTTGTGCAGACATTCTTTAAACAGAATGAAGCTAACATGATATTAGCTATTCTTAGACCAATCTATGTGTTCTTGCTTGGAAGCTGCTCCAATTTAACTAAATTGAATTAGAAGCTGATTTAGTTAAATAGGTGTCATTTCTGTGTGTAAACCAGATTAACATTCATCATAAATTACTGGAAGTATCTGTTGATCTGGTCAGCCTGCATTATCAAATGTTCATGGCTGTGAGGGTAAAGCAGGATCAGAGGCAAGAATTATAGGTGGCAAGTTTCTGTGACATAATTGATCAAAAGAGAATAAACAGGGCCCTGACAGCTGTAAATTAGTGTATCAGTGGAGTTGTACTGATTTATTCAAGTTGAGGGCAGTAGCAAGGGGCTACTCTTATTATCCTTAAATGCTGATAATGCAATTCTGTTCTCTGATAATATGCCTGACTTTGTCCAAGTCAGATCTTATACCCTTACTTTGTCATGGTGTGTCTATCCCATCTGAGGATACAAAGAACAAGTACAAGGATCTGTGTTTCTTGTGCTTGATTTTGAGGTGTTCATGCCAAAATATGCTGAAGGGGAAGTGAGTCCTTAGGTCCTCAGAAATTCAGTGTTCAAATAAAGTCTCATAATAAAGTATTATAAAGTTATTATAATAAAGTGTTCAAATAAAGTCTCAAAATCAACCAATGAAGAGCAGGGTCAGATATCTTTTGTTGGGTAGCCATCATTCAAAAGTAGAAGTTATACAGCAGGATATGAAAGCCTCCTTTCCAAACCTTAATTTCATAGGAAGATACCTTGCCAGACACTTCATAGAATTCTCTGGTTTTTTAAGATTAAAAAAGTTACTGACCCATATTTTATTTGATAAGAAGAAATGTGAATCTACATGCCAATAGTCTGAAACAAGAAGCCGGTAATACTTTCCTCATGAAAATGATGCAATTAATGCAATTGAAGTAGCCACTAATTTCTGTCACTTAGGAAAACAGTTTACAAGTAACTGTGATTTTGACTGATTTCATTACAGAAATTCATTTTCATTATGTTTTTAGTCATAGCACAAGTGGACCTGGCTGCAATAGTATGATCAACATATATGAATCCAGTCATTCAGACCTAGGCAAGTTCTCAATGGCAGTCAGGAGTTTTCCATTTGAAAAAGAGTAGTATGATTGGAAATAGTGTTTTTGTTTGATCCATGTTTGCTAAAGCCCTTGTCTTTGAGAATGTGTACAGAATCCTGCCTATCATTGATACCACAGCTGAGCTCTACCCCACTTTCTGCATGTTAGGGCTTTGGTTTATTGTGATACTTGAACAAGTCTTGAGTCCAGTACAAATATTGGCCTGATGGGCTTGCCCAGGATGTTAAGAATTTGACTTCTAACTTCTTATGGCCTTGCTAACAGCATAACTGATCCTTTTTACATTAGAAACAAAACCCAAAAGAGGCACTTAGACTTTCCTGCAACATTATGCTCTTTGGCAGGAAAACTTAAAAATCCATAGACTCTGTTGTGAGTTTTCCCTCAAAAGCAGCTTGTCATCATATTAAAAAAGTAAAGTGTTCTTTTCATGAAAAGGGTGGACAATTAATATGTATATTCTCCTTCAGATCTTTTGTCTCTTAATTGGAACAGGGTTTTTTCCTCTATCAGGAGGAGAGTCTTTTTAAGAAAGAACAAATTTAGCATTAAATGCATTTAATGTCAAGGCTTAATAGAATGAGTAAATGATCATCTAATACAATAATATCTTAGGCTAGTTAGAAAAATTGTCAGAACATGAAGTAAGCATTGATATAGCGAAATCCCAGCAGAGCACATCTAACATGAAACGCTGACTAATAAAATTCCTAGTTTGGCTCATAATTTTTCAAAGGATTAATACTACAGCTAGTGTGTGGAGTCTTCCACTGTTAGCACCATGAATTATTGGAACTCTGAAAACACATTGTAAATAAGTTATAAATGTGAGTGTGTTCACAAGGATCTTTATGTTTCCTTTCATTACAATGAAAAATTTCATATAATTAAGGACCCGACTTCTACTGCCAAAGAGGAATAATGGTTAAAGGTGGGTATGAAAAATGATGCTGAGTGTGTAAACATGGAAACATACTTTGAGATAAATCTTCCTTCTAAAACTACCCTGTCAGCCACCATCTGAATTCATATGGCACAAAGAGGATATATCAAATGCTGCATCCATCTCCCTGGAAAGCAGAGAATGTAATGTACAAGCAACCCCAAACCTCACTAGCTATTACAATTTCTTCTGAAGGCATGTAGTTCACAGTGCCCTAGGAAAGTGCATTATCTGCTTTTTGAATGCCTCATAATAAAATGCCAGCTGCCAACAAGCCTCTCCTCCTCCTCCTCCTCAGCACCCAGGTTTTAGAGCTGCTAGCTCAGGTTTTGGTAAATACTCCTATTTAATTAGCAGAAATTAATATGGCTAAGTTCTGAAAGTCTGACAGTGGGAATCAAACATGAAGAAGTGAATGTAGCCATGGAGCCTCTCAAAGACAGGGCAATGTAGCTACACTTTTTAGGCAGCAAGGAGCAAATAGGAAAAACACCTTTAAAATCATGTATAATATCTTAATTTTTAAATGGCTGTGAAGGGATTATTTCAGTTGTAATTTTGAACATCTAAAGTAAAAGATCCTCCACTGGTGTTGCTTTGCTTACAGCTATTATGGGCAGTAGATTTACATGATCTTATTTTGGCTGAAGAAAACACTCCTTTTCCAAGCTCATTTGTCTTTCCAGTGATGTTAATAGGAGCTCTGTTGTTATGCATGTGAACAAGAGCAGGACTGTTGTAATTCACACACTTGTATCTCCAACTAGAGTCCAAAATAATTTCTGATTTGGCATAACAGTTGAAAAATCAGCTTTAACACATTAGCGTCCCTGACTTTAGGCAGGGAAAGCACAGATATTTAAAGATCCTTTCAGGACAATATGTAAATAACTGTAAAGTATCTAGAAAAGAAGTTGGAGTGAATTTCAGTTTACTTCTCCTGATCCTTTGCCTTAGTTAAGATACATTGGCAGAATTTATCCCACCTGAGATTTATTTAAACTATAGAATCACAGAATATCCTGAGCTGGAAGCAACACATCCAAATCACTGAGTCCAGTTCCTTGGGAATGGGCATCACTAGGACTCAGTTTATTACTGGTGCTTTATGGTGACCAGTTCTTTCACTTCTCCATGGAAAAGAATATAGCTAGATCAATGGCTTTCAGCATGATCTGAGGGGTCTGGGAGAGGTAACAAAAGGCTCAGAAGGTGTCAGGAAGTCATATTATTGCTATGCTCCAATTTATAGTCCTGATATTCACAGATGCATGGGAAAATCTGAGGACTGCACAAACAGGAAAAGCTCTGTTGCTTTGAATTAAGGTTTTAAGAGCATGTAGTGGTTAATGCAGGCATTGTTAGTTAAAATTGGGCACTTAGAAAAGATGTTTATTTTATACAAAGGGCTGCTTTACACCCCTCTGTAAATGATCGAAGAGGTCTTCAAACCCTATTAAAAGACTGTTACAATGCAGTTCAAGCCTCTTTTCTTTATCAAAGCAAATTCCATCAATTTTCAGTCCAAAGCTGCCACGGGTGATTTTTGGGACCTTCCTGAGAGCCACTTGGCTCAGTCTTCAGTGAGATTTATTAAGGATGAGAGAGGAATTATCTGAGCCAATCCAAGTGGCACCTGGGTAAGCAATAGACTTTGCAACAGACTTTACTACACAGAGCCCTGCTGCTTTACTGCCATCCTTACTGCCTCCAGGCGTGTCCCACTGGGTTTTTGTGTGCCTGGGCCCTTGGCACAGGCAGAACAAAGAGTGACATGAAGTGGGAAAAGAGAAAAGGAAGAGGAATGTAACAGGGAAGACAATGCAGTGTAAATGTTGAACAGCAGTGTCCATGTGACTCCCTAGTGAAAATTGGAGGACAAAAACCCAAAAATCCACCTGGCATAATAGGTAAGCTAAGTGCCAGTGAAAATCAAGCTCATTTGGAAGATGATTTGTTAGTGTGATTTGTGAATAATGATTCAAAACTTCTGTGTATTTTTTCTTTGTGTTCTTTGTGCTCCTTTTGTTTGCATGACCTGGAATATGTTATGTTATACACCTGTGACAATGTTAGATCTTACAGGCAGAGGAAAGAGATGGGATTAGGGACAGGAAGGACACCAGTCAACATCATCATCATCATTATTATTATTATTATTATTATTATTATTGAATTTGGATATATTCACTGTTTTTATCAAGAATTTTGAAGTGTGAATTTTCTCCCTCTGTTATTTCTTTACAGATGGGAATAGTAAATTTTAAATTTAAATCTTGAAAGCAGGTGTGAGTAATCTTGAAGTCACAACATTGCTTTTAGAAAACAAGACCAATAAAACTGAGAAATCCAAGGTCAACTCGAAGAATACCTAAAGCTTTACTTAGTTACAGAGATGCCCAATTAAAGCATGTCCAAACAGCCTTACCCTATCCCTCCCATTCAGTAGTTGTATATTGACAGGGTGCATGAGGACAAATGAAACTTCTCAGACTGATATTTTCCCCTAGTTTTTCCTTCTTCACCAGAGGTCAGCTTTCTAGTCTTCTGGACTGAGCTTCCTTCCTTGGGTTGTCAGCTGCAAGACAGGTGGTTCCTAAAGGCAGCACCCATGGCTAGTCCACGGTGAGGCCCCAGGCATGACTGGTGTAAAGCTGCTTTAGTGACCCAACGTGCGGTTCCAGTGCTGGAAATCACTTCAGCGAGGACTGAGGCAGGGTCAGGACAAGTGAGTAGGTATGATTTTATCCAGTGTTCCCTGTCCCCAGAAGTGGCTGGGTCATCTTGAGTTCTGCAGGTGGGGAATAGAAGTGGCAGCATTGTTCCTAAGGCATCTACAACATAGAGCCACTGCAGAAGCTCTCAGTTCCCTCCCAGTTCCAGTAGCCCTGTCATCGGAGGATCGGGCATTTCTCTCCTATTGATGATGGGGGACTTGGCCAGTTCCTTTCCACAAGTTCTCTTCTTTCCTCTTTGAAGGATGATCTCATTGTTATGTGTCCTCTCAAGGCTGCCTTTGATCAGTGCTGTGTACAGTGAGCTGCTGGAGTGTGCACTGAGTAGACGTTACACCTGCCACTCACTGCAGCGTTCTGACCTCAATAATTTTGGCACTCCAAATCCACAGCCCAGCATTGACAAATTAAAATATTTTTCCTCTTGGCAGGCTGTATTTTACTCATGTGAAGTATAATTTTCTGCTGTACCTCTTCCTTACTGTAGGGGTTTTTAGCTTTATAGATTTAAAAACTAGTCATGGTGTGTCTTTTTTCAGAGAGATGTGGGGATGTAATGAAAGGAGCTTGCCAAGGTAAAAAAGGAGCAAAATTACCTGGCCTGTTTGTTTTAGAAAGAACATTAACAATTCACTAAGACAAATTTAGCCATGGATTAACTGTGTAATAACATTAAAATTCTCCCTGCAGTTAGACTTTATTGATTTGCACCAGAATTATATTGCATTTCCCTTACTGCATTTTCATACCGTAAGGCTTTACTGTCACAAATTCCAAAAGTACTTTATGCTTTCTGTTCCATATGACTTCATTGTCTGTTGGGTTTGGAAGCACCTAAAAGCTGGTATGAGTCTCTTGAGTGGTATGCAGACCACTCCAAAGGCTGGCAAAGAGCAGGGAGCTCAAGGATAGGGAGTGTGTCTTACTTATTGTAGTGGCACTCTAGTGTCTGTGTTTAATCCANTCCTTCCTTCCTTCCTTCCGCTCAGGTTCTTTTTCATGTGATCAGAAGAAAATCTCAGTATTTTCTGAGAGCTGCCTATGTAAACCCCACATTAGTTCTCACGTGTCCCCCACTACTAGAAAGCCTTAAATTTAGCTTGAAATATATTATCACCCTACTACTCAGACCTACTGTTATCCTCCAGTTTTGTTATTCTAGTTTATTAACATTTGAAGGCCTGAGAAGAATGCAGTGAAAAAACAGAGGGCTTTTAATGTGATGACTCAGATGCAGACACAGCAGGCAGAGCTTCAGGAGATTAGAAATGGTAATACTTGTAATTAGAAATTCTGCAGTGAGTAATGTTAGTTAGGAGCTCGCAAGCAGAATTTAAGTACTCAGATTAATCTATAGGTTGTGAAAAGAATTGTGTCAAGCCAAGTGTTTCCCCATCAGGCTATCTGGAATCAGTCCCTTGGATGGATCTTCATTTTGAATTCTAGCAATACAGACACGGAGTGTGAGGCACCAGTGAGCCAGGTGTAGGTGTGACACTAAATCCAGTGTGCAACTGCTCACCTCCACAGCTGTAAGGGACACAGAACTTACGAACTTTGGGTTTATGGGGGTGCATTTCCACAATCAGCCCATCCTTGACAAAGCACTGGGCTGGGCAGAGGAAAGTTTTATAAATGAGTACCCATTTTTCCCAGCAGACTGGTAAATTCCTTTACCATTACATAAGTATGTTTTTAATTTTCTTCAGTGATGAGTGCATGTATTTCCTAGCCCTGTCTCCAGGAGACTTGTGGGCATTGAACACCTTGTTTACTATTTCTCTCTTAGGGAATTTGTCATTGTAAAAAGCAGTAAACATCAATTTTGTAAGGATCACAAAAGCATTTATCTTTTAACTAGCTTTAGAAATATACAGGTTTTGGCAAAATAATGAATACTTACAATTTTTCCCCCTGGTTCAGTTCTCCTTCTGCTCTTGGATGTTACTTAGCCATTAAGAGATCCCTGTGCCTTGGTGTGGATTTGCTCTCTGATGGCTTTTTTTCTTCACCTGTATCTGCAATTTCTCTGGGTCTGGCAGCATGGCCTTGCTCCACAATATGCTCATGCTACATGTGCTTCTCAGGCTAATTTTCTGAACTCCAGCTTTTACACTGGCTTGCTTGCTTTCTGGGAAGACTACAGACAGCCCCTGAACCAACTCCTTCAGTCAATCCTCTGCAGATACTGTGCAGCTAAGCTGATTTTCTCAGTCCTTGGCCATACATCACCTACAGTCAAGCCACTTTGGGTGGAACCATCAAGATGTATTTCTTGCCTGCAGGGTGGGAGATGCATAAAAAAGTACTGTCAGGTTCTGTATGCACCAAGGTGCTCTGTGACACAGCAATCCCATGACAGAGCTGAGAGCTCTCCATAGCTATCTCCTGCATCATCATGCACAGCAAATGATTCTGTACATTTTTGCATTTCGAAATCAAGGGCTTCTTAAGTGACAGCAATTAAAAAAGACTTCTGCACAAGATCACCTCAAAAAACAGCCTTTCTAGAACATGGGAAGTTAGGGATACCAGTTCAGAAGCAGAGGTGAAAAAGGTGGTGGATTTACTTTAATGAGCATTAAAAATTATCAGTACACCTGTTGGGAATGTCTGGATGTACAACAATAGATTTGAGACTGCTATCAAGCTGGAGTGAGATGACTGCCCAAGGTCCCTGGGAACCAACATTGTTGTGCTTCTATTTCTTTATTTGCATAAAGAATGTATTTTGAGCTGAAAACTCTACTGGAATAGATCCAGAATACTGGGTTATATTCTTGTTTAACTTCCACTGTAGATCATTATATTTTTAATACTATCATTTACATAATTAGAAATATTGGTTTTGTTACAAATGAAGCAATTTAACTGTAAATGTGCCAAGAGGCCAAAACGTAATCAATCTGTTGTTACCTTGCATACACGAGTGAATTGTGATCCAGAGTCAGCAGGGGATTTTTTTCATTATTTGGTTTGGATCAGTTGCCACTAATTTAGTATTGTCCCCATCTCATGTACTTTTTTGATTACTTGGTGTGACAGTGATGCTGAAAGACATAAAATGAGTGTGTTAAAATAGTCTCTGATAGTATCACTAGAGGAACACAGCACACTTAAATTGTGAAACAATTTCCAGCTCTAGTGCAGGTTTCTCCCGCGGGAGATCAGATAGTGAGATTTAAGTGTGAGTATAATCTGGGCCCTGGAGCACAGAAGCAGAGTGATACTCTGCATGAGATGAGAAAATTAGAAGTTACATTAATTTTTGTCTAAATAAGGCTGAAAAGTGAGGTCTTTATATTGCATCATTTGCAAAACACGCTATCTCACTAGATGCATGTTTCTGAAACAATAAACATGTGTAATGCATACAGGAAATCTTGGTCTCCAGAGTGGAAGAAACAGATTCAAGTCTAGAGCTTAAAAAAAAAAATCCACAAGGAATCTTTTAATCAGTATATCAATTACTGCATTCTCTGTTTGTACCTCTAGCACAGTGGGGTGATTTTTTTTTTTCTCATAATGCTTTAGGAAAGTTCCTCAGTGACATTTCTATGTAGTATTTGAAAAGAGTGGAAGACTCAGCCATTGCAGCTCTATGTCTCCCTGGAGAAAATGCCCAATGAATTCATACTGGCAGAGGGAAAACCAAGGTGTTACTTTCAGGAGAACTGAAACTGTAAAAGTAATCTTTAACTACATTTCACATTGTATGTTGTTTCTTTTTTTCTTGGTTAGCTGTGAATATGAAGCTAATTTTCAGCTTACTACACATTTTCAGTAAAACATGTTGTTCTTTCTAAAAATACAGACTAGGAGGAGAACAAGATATTTGGTCCCACTTGGCCCGGAGTTGGCTTCATGTACAACTCCTGCTACTAATGTAACTTCTGTGAAAGCTGTTTGAAACTGGCTATGTAGTTGAATTTATGGCTCAACAAAAGTTCAGTGTGGACTTTTAAATGAGCTTATGCCTTTTCATGGGGTAAAGCTTAAAATAATGGATGAATGCTGAAGGAGGAAGGCAAAGGGCTTGTGTGTGACTGCCCTGACACTGCAGCTGCTTTTGCAAAACTATTGCACATGAACTTGGTATTTTTCTTGGCATGACATTTGGAGGCTACTTTCTCCCTTTTCCCTTCCCTTTCTCGCTACATTTACATGAAGGTATGGCCAAGGAGAGATTAAAAAGAGCAGAGGGACACTCTGTCGTTCTTTAAAATCAATCCCTTTAGTTAGATACACTAGCAGTAGTATCCAAAGGAAGATTGGGAAGTACAATAAAATACTGCATTTCCTATTTTTGTGCCAGTTGTTTTCCTGAATTGGAATATTCTTATGATTCAAATGTGAAGTCTGGTTTCAAAACACTGTATAGGATCTGAATCAGAAATAACACATACATTGGGCCCTTTAGAAAAGTGGTAGCTTGGCAAAGAGGAAAGTCAAGAGTTTGCTCATCCTCTATTATTTTTGTGATCTTCTAGTGGAGACATGCATAGAAATATGAAACATTTCCTCCATGAGTCTCACTGGTTTATTCCACAGATCCAAACATTGTACTTCTAGAAGAATAAACTAGGAAAAAAAAAGTTTTTATTTGAAGACCAAGGGTTTTTTTGCTTTCAGTTTCCTTTCATATGAATGCTATTTAAAGTGCTTGAGTAAGAAATTAATATCAGAAAACTGGCCAAAAACAGACTGGGGAGACCTTTGTTGAGGAACTGGCGCAGTTATTACCTAATTACTGAAATGATACTTAACATGTCAAGCTCCATTGTACAAATTACTTGTAATATAGTAGAAAAAAAAAAGTACTTAAAAAAAAATAAAAAAGCAATCCCTATTATAGTGCACATCAGTCAAGTGGTTCATTTTAGCATTTACTTTTATGTATATACATTCATACAACTAAGTATATAAAAATTTGTATGGTCTCATATATACATGTGTGTAGTTATCTCCTTGATTTCATTACTGGTGTCTGTTACATCTTGTGTACTCATGTATGAGTACATAAGAATGTGAATTTAAGTTGTCCCAGATAACTGAAGTGGTTACCAGTCTAGACAAGTCTTTTGTATCCAGGAGAGATGTTACGAGAAACATTATGCAAACTTTTTCACACTTTTCCATGAATTTCTATTCTTTCACTTTCTGGAACTCATTTTACCTTGCAGGTGTGTATTGATGTTTGATGTGACTACATCAGATAAGCACAGCAGATGCTGCCAACTTGTCTCTTCATGGCCGTTGGTGACAATATTGCCTAAAACCACATGATTCTGAGAGTATTTAACTACTAGCCAACACTCTAGGGATAATATCCTTTTGCTGTTTTGTGTGGAACATTCAAACTTAATAAAAACTTATTTATTGACTTTTTAATGGAGTAAAGACTGAGCCTGAAGTGTTTTTAACCACCATGGTGCGGAATAGCTGAGTCTGGTCTAATGACCATTGAATGATCACATGTATCACTCTATGCAAGAAAAAATTCATGTCACTGGAGAAGCTTCCTGTCTGATAGCAGTTATTGATTGAATTCTGACTTCAGCAGAAGCAGAGCAGAGTCCTACAGGAGAATGTAAGATATACCCAGAGCTTTAACTGATTACAACCTCCCAATTCAGCAAAAGTCAAACATTGCAGTCTTCCCTGAGCTTGATTTAATTTATTTAAGTGTGTGCAGGAGTGGGGGGTTTTTGGCTTATTGACACCTTGTTAGCATTTGATCAAGTAGAATATTGCTTGCATTCACCAGGAAAAAAAAAAAAGAAAAAAAAAAGAGTATTCAAAGGTAGATGTTGTGCAGGAAATGTTACCATTTCCTGTGTAGTTACAAAATTACCACATTCCACATGTGCTGTGTCATTTAATCCCAATTTAAATGAGGAAGATATCTGATCCCCCAGATTCATAGTCCTGAAAGGACATTCTGTTTATTTGTTCTCAAGGACTATGTGGACAGCCCACTGTGTTTTTCACTTCGGTTTCTACCAGTCAAGTAGGAGACAACACATTGAACCCAGGCAGGCTGCAGAAGATGCAGAATGGCTTCAAAATTTTTGCCAACTTACAGCTACTTTCACACCCTCAGTTCAGAAAGCATGTGCTGGGAGAACAGTTCAGTCTCCTGCCAGATTCTTTTGCTGTTTTAAATTTTCTTCAGCTCTGCTCACTGAGGTTAGGCTGAAAGCAGCACAGTAACCAATGAGATAAAATATAGGTAACTCAGCATTTGCATGAAAGGGAAAGATTTTTCAAAAGGAATTAAATTAATTAGAAAACAAAGGTCTTCCTTAAATGGAAAATGATTAGTTGATTCTTTTTTTCTGTTTGACCATAAGGAGAAATAAGCCTTTCTGAAAATTGCAGCTGTTGTTATGTTGACTCCTAAAATATTTTTGATTTTATGTTTTCTTCATCAGATAAGACTGAACTCTTCTTCCTCCTCATACAACTTTCAAATACCCACATTTTAATACTTGGAAAATGATTCAGAGTAGTTAGCACCAGGAGCTCCCCTACTTACCCAGCTCTCACTGATTCAAAATCAGGTTTGCATTTGAAAAAAATTGTGTTCTTAAACATTATGACCTCAAAGCCATCCTGCTTTCTGTGGGTCAGACTGGATGTCCATCAGTATTGTGTCTATGTTAGCAGCCAGAGGCTAAATCAGAGAGCAAGACAGTTATATGGGATATTTTATCAAAGACTCTTCTGACAACAATTTCATCTCAGGTTTCCTGATCCAAACATAGTCCCCCTGTATTTAGACACCCTTGGTGGCATTCTTTTCCATGAGGATCCCTAGTCCTCCCATGATCCCATGAGAGCTTTCAGTGCTGCCCTGTTCTAAAGTTCTTCTAAGCCTTCTGATGTTTACATTTTTGTAATGGAGTTTCTCACGCACTTTTCATGTAAATACTGATTGTTTGCATTCTTTTCTGGAGGAGGAGAGAGTTGATGGACTGTTGGTTTGACCAGTGTGGTTGGAGAGGTGGCAATTTCATCCTCCAATCCATGGTCACTTTTGGAATGGTATAAATATCGAGGTTGGGAAAAATACACGCCTTTTTTGCCTTGGAGATTTTGTGTTGTTCATTTTGTGTCGAATATGACATTTTCAGCACCCACAGCTTCCTTCTGAAAGACTTTTCTGTTTTGAGCTTGGCTTCCACCAGTTTAATTGGATTGCCTTTGCTCTTACTGGATGAAACATAAACAGTGAATCTCCACCTACTTTGTCCAAGCCACTTAAGATTTAGCAAACCTCTCTCACATTCTGTGTCACTTCCATGCAAATCTGAACCAACATAATTCTAATAATTCATTTTGTATAAGGTTTTCCTTATCTTTGCATCATATGAAGCAATTTTTAGTACCTTATGACTCTCTGGAGCTTTTCCTGTCTAACAGTAACCTTTTCCAATGGTGGAGTCAGAACAGTGCTCAGGGTGCAGAATGTCAGGACTGGCTTCTCTAATATATATTCCCCACCATTTGTGTTTGGCCATCAGAGAAAGAATGGCACTGATTACAACAGAACCTTCCCTTTAGTTGTTTTTCTACTGAAAAAAAGATAAAAGCCCACCAGTCAGAAAATATGGTGAACTTTAGGATTAAAACGGTGTTATTTAGAAGAAGGAAGATGGATTCAAGACTCCCTAGGAAGAAGAGAGAGGAGAAAGGCATGGTAGAAGAGTTGAAAAAACGACAAGCAGAGACTGCAGATGATTTACTGTTGTATTACTATTACCGTGTCACAATAAATTGTTTCTCTTGTCTTACCTCCTTGCAACACTTACATTTGGCATAGAAACAGTCTTTAGAAACTGTTTTTCTTGAAGTTCTTTTAAATCTGTCTTTTAAACCTTAACCTTTTTTTTTAACATGAGAAACCTTTTTTATCTAGATATTCAGAAACTGGGATCTGTAGGTTTTCTCCTAGTATGCATCTTTAAAAAACAGATTAAGTGCCCATTAGGTAGCATGAATTTAGAATCTGAATGCTTTGTTAAAAAAAGGAAGAAAGCTGAAAAAACCCCTTATCATGCTCCAATTGTTAATACATACCAAGATGGACTCAGTGAAAGAAGGAGGCAAATGAAGAAGTGTTTCAGCTGTGCACAGGCATGAAACCTGGGCATATCAGGATTCTCCAAGGAACCTGTTACTCAGTGAAAGAAGGATCCTCCAAGGAATCTCTTACAGCACAGCTCCCTGGAGCAAAGCTGTGGCTCTGTGCTCTAAAAGGAAACCATGTAGTCAAATCTCCCACTAAATGGATAAATCCTCAAAGACACACTTCTAGTTTGGTCTTGCTGAACTTACTATTTTTCAATTCCACTCTCTGTCCTCATTAGACATATTTAGTAATGTGAGATATTCCTGCTGATGTCTGGCCTTCTCTGCAAAGTTTTCAGAATTAGGACCACAGTTAGAAGTCATAGAAATAATCTCAGGAGATCCACTGATCCTATTCAGAGCAGAGACTGAATCTAAATTATCCACTCTGCTTTAATTTATTTTGTACTTGTCCAGTTTTTTTCTGAAAAGTGTTGAGAGCCTGTCATTTGAAACAAAAACCCCCTGTGTTATTTATTAACTGGTTCAGCACTTCTCTTAAAGCCTGGTCTTGTGCACTGAGACTGACTATTCAGCCCTGAAGCTGTTTTCTCTAGAACAGTGCTTGGAGAGTTCCCCACAGAAGCAGTGCAGCCACTTTCCCTGATTTTATAGTTCAGGAGCTCATACTGTTTTTGAAAAATGCAAAGCTGAGAAGGAAAATCTAGAACCCAAAATATTATTAAACCAGATATAATGAGACTTTTACTCCTCCACCCTGATTCCAGCATCCAAATACCTTTTCAGATATGATGTTGTGAGAGATCTGATCTGATTCACTGTGTTCCAGACCCCCAAATCTGATTTGATGTTCAGAACTTAACAGTTGGACTCTGGGTTCCCAAATGTATTTTCCAACCTGACTGATTCTATGATTCTGTGGCACAGGGACACTTCAGTCCCAGCAATTGTCTCTGGTGGCTGAAAGACACACAGAAAAAGATTTCTTCAGTTCTGTCCTCTGAAAGGACAACATTGAGTGCTAAAATTCACCAGTATACTCATATAATTTAAGAATATCAGTTAATTTAGTCTAGAGCCTTTGAAATGGATATAGTGAGGAGAAAAGAGACACCTTGAAAATCATTAACAGCCCACTGTAAACAGTCATCATCAACTACTATTAAAAAACCAAGCAAAACAAAATACAGGAGACTGTACGGTGACCTGAAGCTGTCTGAAAGACAGTGCTCATATTTCTTATTGATTTGCATTTCTGTGCAAAGTGTATTGTGAGGCAGCCCAGTGCTTTCAAATATTTCATTACAGACCAATCATTAAGACAGAAAGAGCTACATGGCTGCCATCAAGGGCACTTATTAAATGTGCGTTTGGGTGTGCTTGTGTTAGCAATGGGCTATAAATAAAATAAAATAAAATAAAATTTAAAAAAAAAAACCAAAAAAAAAACCAGGAACAAACCAGACACTTTCCTACCTGGTGTCTCCAAGTTCCCTGTTGTGGATGTCAGATGTGGATGTTATTGTTTTCTTGGAGAGGAATTTTAAAAACTGTTGGGTGTTATTTCTGAGCTCTGCTGCAGTTAGCAAAGTCCTGTAAAGCATAAAACGCAGCAATATTATATCTCTGTAAACAAAAGGTCATTGCTGCCTATGCTTTCTTTTGTTGTTGCAGTTTTGTTCAAACAAACAAGCAAAATCCCCTCAAGTAAATAACTGTACCTCTGTGTTACTCTGAGCAGCTGGTGCAGTGCTGTGTAGGTGTCTCATAGCAAAGAGGTGATTTAAACTGAGGGGTCTTTTTGATCACATAATATAAGTATTTTATAACAGCACTAACACCTAATTGCTGGTATTAAGCACTATAAGAAAACTTGGGCCCAGTCACAAAAGCACTTAGGACTCTGGCATTCCAGATGCCAACAATGTGAATCCAGAACACGGTGTCCTTGGCATAAGCTGACAAACATTGCCAAGATAGTCTCTAAAATCCTGAGTAGTGTATGAGTATTGATCCTTAGGAGGTGCAAAATTGGCTTCAATGTGCTTAGTTCACCTGAATATTCACATTTACTCCCAGTCCTTAGCCCTTGTGCAGAGTTCTTCAAACATGGGAGTGGTAATGATGATTCAGAGGAACTCTGATGCCTTGTCACTGCTTTCAGTGATTGAAGTTCTGGCCTGGTTTGATACGCAAATGTTAAACCTTGAAAAGCTTGTGACTCACCAAGAATGAGTAAGGACTGAAATGTGAGCTTTGAACAGCAGCATAAGGTAAAATGATGCTGGAAAATTTATTTTCATTGCCCAGTTTGAGTTTATAGCATATAAATGGAGGCCAACCCTAGCAGGGATATTGTGTGTTATACAATGCTTGACTTTATTTTTAAAGCCCTAGCTGTAGGAATCATGTGATTGCATAAATTCTCCACTTTAATTTGTACAAATAATTGAATTTCTCGTGATTATTTCTGGAAGTTTGACCACACCACTCCTACACAATTATTAAAGGAGACAAACTCCCACAATTTATTGCTTTTATAAAGTCCCATATTTTTAAGTTGCTTCTGTGATTAGTTGAAGATACAGCATCTGAATACATTACTTTTGTCAATATTCTGAACAACCATGGTAAAAAGTTTTTTGGGTTTGATTAGTTTTTAAATTTTGTTCATTTGCATCCAGTGACCTGTTCAGAAATATTTGAACAATGACATCACTGGTACTGTCCTACTGAAGGTGATGTGTAGCTGTTTCACTGTGGTGTGTAAAAGTATCCTTAAGTTAGAGACAAGGCAAACAGCATAAAGGTATCTTAAGGTTAGAGAAATGCATGGAAGGCAGGCTATGAGTTTCTTTCTCATCCCTCTCTGGTGATGAATGATACAGTTGTAGGTCCCACACTGTAGTTTCCACTACAGCTCCAGAGCTATGGTAGCACAGCAGTGGGAAGGCATGTCACAGGAACAGCAGATCTTCCAGCTGTTCCAGGAACAATTGAAGTAACTCCATTTACTCATTGAAATATCCTCATCAGAAAATCTGATTGTGCAACTTAGTCTCCTCTGCCTTAGGTTCTCAAAAACAATAATCTGTGTATCCAGGTTAGGGCAGAATTCTGATTATTTGTTGAATAACTCCCCTGGCTCATATTTTCACACATGCATGGGAGCAGGAATGCAGTAGGGCTCATCTTTTCTGCAGAGGACCAGTCAGGTAATAATCCAGAATGCTGATCTCTCAGACTGAAAAAAACTAGTTGTTCACAGTGAGGGTTGGACTATGGACATGTTTTTTAAATCTTGTTATTTTTTGAAAAAGAATTTGATTTGGGCATCAAAACTGACACCAAAACTGATTGAAACGTGTACAATGAGAGAGAAAGAGGGGACAAATTCTGTGGACCTTGAAAAGACAAATAAATTTTTGGTTCCCATCCCTCTGGAGAGCCCCAGTTTATTTAAAGGCTGAAGTGAGCTGTGAGACTGCTTAGCTTGTTTTTGACTTCAGAGAGCTGGAAGAAGCATTGCAGGAGCAGGATTTCCCTCTGTAGCACTGAGCCATATGGGACGTTTGTGTAATATCTCCTTCAGGGGAAAGGAATGAAACACAGTCACGATTCTCTGCTTCTTCTTTGGAAAGTCCCTCATTATAGGACTTCTGCTCCTGGAAAAGACTCCACCCTCTGACATGGAGACTCAACTACCTTTGTGACAGCAGATTCTCTGTTGTAACACATACACACACAATGCATGGCTCCGTGCCAGGCTGTGATTTGTTTTTGTCATCTATCTACTGACTAATGTGACAACTCACACAAGTATTTATTTCCAGAAGGAGGAATGCATAATGAGAGCTGTAGCTCTCCCAAGTTCTGAAAAGCTGTTTAATGAAAAGGAGGGGGGAAAGCAGCCTCCCACCCTTCCTCCCCAATGACAGGTTTTTCAAAGCCCAAGCACCAAATTCAACAACTTTGAAGTTGGCCTTATGCATTTTTTTTAGCTGCCATTTTCTCTCTGCTGTAGCTTCAGAGTAGCTGGTATTTGTTCGTTGTTGGGCTGGGGGTATTTGGGGACTTAAAGTGGGATGTTGCCAGAATGCAAATGGCTTGGAGCTGGGACAGAGAAAAACTGCATTGAACGTGCATGACACATGCTCCTGCACACTCAGCCCACTTTGGCTCCCTAAATCTGATTAAAACACAAAAATCCTAGAACAGCAAGGCACCCATCAAAAATTCTGGCCATGTCAGAGGCCCTTGCAAACGTGGTTACAGCTGCAGGTGAAACTCCTGAGCAATTCAAGTCAAAAAACAGGCTGATATTCTGCCTCAAACTTGGTGCCTGCTGTGGGTATTGAGAAAACCAGAATCATTGTCCCTGTCTTTCAGGAAAGGGACATCTGAGTTAGCAGGCAGCTATTCTGTGTAGCTGGGAGAAAGGTGTCAGTGGCTGGAAGCTAAAGCTGGAAATAAGATGAGGATTTTCAAGATTGAAAGCCATAAACTTAGTAAAATAGTAGGTGCTATTACTTGAGATACTTAAATTGAGGTTTCACTTTGGTTTCAGAGTGGCTTCCAGGAAGAAATTATAAACTTCATGCTCATGCTCAATCAAGTATTCCTGAATTAGGTTTTCTGAATGGTGCAATGTGATCTGGTAGTCACATAATCCTAAAGTTGCCTTAAAACATTTAGCTCTGCAGATAGTGATGTCCTGACCATTCTGTGATAGCCAGCAGGATATGAGAGTCCGTGGGATGGAAACCAGTGGCTGTCCAATGGAATTTTGGTGTATCCCTGCACAGATTTTCTGGTAGACCTGAATTACTGTGCATGTCTGGCTGAGCAGCTTTGGGCTGGAACTTAATTCACATCTGTGGCTTGAGCCACTGATGGAACTGCCCTACAGATCTGACAGGCTTCCTCTAGCAGTCACTGCAAATGCTTTTCCAGAGGAGCCTGTCCACAGAAAAATGGAACCAGGTTTGGAATGTTTGGGCCAGTCTCCAAGGTAAATGTAACTGTTTTTCAGGGACAGCAATTCCTCGAGGTGCTAGTGAAGATGTGTAGCCCTCATTTGTTCTTGCCCGTGTGTGAAGAAACATAGCAAAAGACCAAGGAAAATACAAATGCTCTTGTAGCATTCTATTGTTGGAAGTCAGGCATGGTGGCACTCAGTGGTTAAATACATCCCTTTTCCTGTTGATGCTTTGGAAAGTTTGTAATTGCCCTTGAAGGGCTTGTCTTTTTCATAAACAATGTATTTTTCATGGTTGCTTGTGGCTGAGCTGACACATGCTTCTTGATATTTTAATATAACAATGTAGAGTGATTGTCCTAAAAATCACCTTTTTTTTCCCTGTACTGTCCTATCAATTAGTGATATTATCACCTCCTGTCCTTTCAGTTATTGGCCAGTTGAAAAAAGCCAGGCATTGTGAGAATTTTTTTTTTAATTTCAACATGACAATGGTTTAAAAGTCAATTTAAAAGTATTTCTGTATGAAATTGTAGGAAATTTTCATTCCTTTTTCCAGCCCTTTAAAAGAATCATGAGTGATTTTAAAAAATGGAGATGTCTAATTATAGTTTAGTAACAATGATATGAGGGCCGATTTTTACTGTCATGAGTCAACTTTTGCTTGTTCTTGTGCTCTTTGCCAGGACAATGAGTCTGTCCAGGTCATTTTGCTTTGTCTCCTGCCTGTAAAAATCCTTGTTGATAATGTCACATCCAAGCTTCATTGCTCAGCATGAGCAATCTTAACAGTATCAGCATCCTTCCTAGCCAAACTGCTCTTACATTTTGTTGCAGTCTCTCAAGGAAAGCCAGGACTTTCCAAGGCAGGAGGACTTCTGTGCAAGGCTGTGCCAAAAAGACTGTGCATGTTGCCAGTGTACCAAGGAGAGCATATATTAGGAGCTGTTTTTAATTTAAAAGCAGGAGCAGCTAACTGGCAGTCTTGGAAAGGGGGGAGGTGAGGCAGTGTGTGCCTGCTTTGGGGAATGCTGGCCAGTCAGCAGCCTGTCTGGAGGGGGAAGATGGTTGCTGCAGGTGCATGGTGACAGCACATCCTGTTTAGGGATGGCAGGATATTTTGTCAAATGGCAAATTATGTCCATCCTGACTGTGTCTGTCTGGGTCCTGAACAACTGGAGGGGGATGTCTCTACTTAAACGGGCTGTTCCTGAGATCAATACATGAATTTTCCTGCTTGTGTCATTCAGACTTAACATTCTTAACGTGTTTGAAGCCAAATGAAATGTTAACAGCAGCTATTCAGGAGTTCTGTCTGAACATCAGATGTTCAAGGTCTAAGGCATAAAGGCCCAGGCTAGGGCAAGGTGAGCCCATCTTGTGGTTTAGGAATAGAATTCCTGCAGCTCACTCACCACTCCTATCCAACTGTCCTAAAACTGGGATAACTCCCCACTGAGACTGCAATTTTATACAAACACATGTTTCAAGATAAAGAACAGTGCACTTGCATGACTAAACATTTCACTGTTTAATCTTCTGGGCTAGAATTATCAAAATTTCGTCACTCAGTAGGAATATTTAATTTAGAAGCCAACATGCCCAGTGGCAGTGAAGAGAAGCAGACCTCCTCAGAGGAGAGTCCACTCATCAGGTGGGATGATGTTTCCCTCTATCTCTTTCCATGTAAAGGCACTAGTAGGATGTTCCCAGGGAGACTGTAGGGCCCCTACAAGGTGAGTGAAGATCCTCACTTTGATCCATTTAAGCTAGTTCTGACAATTGACATTGGAGAGAACACCATGGAGCTGGTCTGGCTTATTTGTATTTATTCTCTATGAAAATTAGAGCAGAGAGAAAGTAGCCAAATCATTTAAATACATTCCATTGCATTTCTTCCTGCTCTTACACAAGTCTGAACCAAGACTAATTCTGCTGAAGCTGACAGGTGTTGTGATAGCTGATAGAACTGCTGTAGGAGAGAAGAATAAAGTTCAGTGGGTACATAAACTAAAGGAGAAGTGTTGGGGGTTAGGATTTTTCCTTTTGTTTCTTTCTCTCCTAGAATTTTGTCCCATCTGTTGCTAAGAGACAATGACAACTGGTACTAAAGGGACAAAAGAAATGACCAAGGTGGAGGAAGGGTGCAGCTGTCTACTCTCTTACGTGGGGGGTTTTCTCTTTGGAAGGGCAAAGATACTGCGAGATTTTGGCCGGGGGGTGAGGGGCTGGGCTGGGCTCCTCTTGGTCTCTTTCACTCTTGNTTTTCCATCCCGCCCGCCACCACCCGCGCGCAGAGAGGCGGCGACGCTCGCGCCACAGCGCCCCCTGCAGCCGGGGGGAATCACTGCAGCCACCCTGCCCGGCCGGGAGCCAGCAGCGCCTCTGCCGGCCGTGCCCGGAACTGCAGCGCAGGGAAAGCGCCTGCGGCCGAGAGAAGCCGGCCCTGGGTTTGTGTTCTGCTCGTTTGCCTTATTGTACACACACCCAGTAAAGAACTGCCATTCCTTTCCCCATGTCTGTGCCTGAAAGCCCCTTAATTTCAAAGTTATAATAATTCGGAGGGAAGGGGGTCATATTCTCCACTCCAAGGGAGATTCCCACCTTCCTTGGCAGATACTTGTATTTCAAACCAAGACAAGAAGTTGCTTCTGACCCTGTAGCCCAGAAGTGCCCTGTGCTGGGGGTGTGCCAGTTATAGATCTGCAGTTACTCAATTCAGCAAATGGGGAACTAGAGAGGCATAAATCTTGGAAGATGAAATCTCAAAATCTGAAGGTGAAGGCCTGTTTTCATCTCCTTGGCCCAACAGACATCTTGCTCTGGGAGTGGGCACCTCAGCTCCCCTTTATGCCAGCAGCAAGGCTCATCTGGACATGTACCTCTGCCAGTCTAAAACAGTTGGGTTGAGTTTTGTTTTGCTCAGACATAGAGTTGGTCTTGAACAGCATAAGGACTGCACTGCCTGCTCTGTAACCACACGTGTCAGCATCAAAAGCCTGTGTTTCCTCCCCCTCCATATTCCAGTCATTCCATGGGCCTGCCCTGTTTTCTGCAGCTTATGCATAGTGGCACTGCAAATCCTATTATACTCACAGACTATATGGTAACCAGCAAACTCTCTTAGGAAATTGATCACATGTCTTAGAGCGCATCAAAAAACAATCAATCAAATCTCTCAGCTGAGAACATTTGTGCCCTGTTTCAACATATGTACCATCTTCTGTCCATCCACACCATCCCCAGATAACCAATCGACTAATAAACTTCTGTCATGTTGTAGAGTGGAAATGCTAATAAGCCCTGGATGCAATGATGTTAATGGATGGTACTGATAGCATTGACGGATGTTAACGGATGATACAGGAGTAGCAGGAGATTCAGGAGATTCAGTCATGCTCACTGCTAAAATACTTAGGAGCTCTACTTTCGTTCCAGCTTGGAAAAGTTTCCATTTACAGAAATTTTCTATTTACAGCCCATTTATAGACTCAGCCACTGCTGAATTCAGCAGTGTTTGTCTCTTGCTGTTTTGTCCACCTTCACATTAAGAAAGCATCTCTGATGCTGTAGTTGCTTCTTCCTGAAACTTTTAGTTAAGAAAACTGAATGCATCTGCCTTTACCACAGCACTGCATTCCAGCCCAGCCTGCTTTTGGTTTTTGGAAAGAATGCTGTCAAGAAACATGAAATTTCAAATGCCTTTCTCTTGATATCCTGTTTCTCCCTTGCCTCATCTATCCTTCTGCATTTGACTGATTTATTTTTTAATAATTTCCATTGAGTTGCTTTTTTGATGACTCCTACTCCTGTGATTTATTTCTTATTCATCATGTCAGCAAAAGACTGGGAGTAGTGTCTGCTAGGTGGATGTGCCTGTGTGGGGATGTTAGTGTCTATTTAGCTGAGATACGAACTTTTAGTGCATAAGCTCTTTTGATGAAGGATTTTTGTAGAAAGAACCTTAAATAGAATTATTAAGTATAAAAATATAATAATTTTTGTAATAAAGGGATCTATTTTCCTTGAAATGACTGTTGAATATACAGAATATGTTCCCTGACAAGCTATAAACGCTTTAAGGCAGGTCAGATTTTCGATCTAAATGACTTGACAGAGACCTATAATCTTCTGAGGGTTGAGAGGGTAATTTATGCATTGTGTCCATGCAGCCTTTAGCCTCTTTGCTGAGTCTGCATATTATCATTGGCAGCAGTCTGCTGGAAATGGACACGTTTCCACACAGGCTGCTCAACACACAACTGGAAAAACTGAGTGTTGATTACTACTGGAAGTAGTTACTAAGCTTCTTGGCCTAGCAGTGAAAGGCACAGAGGCTCTATACTTGTTTCCTTTGGCCAAAGTGCACTGTCCTCATAGGCTCTTGCACATGTTCTTTCCTTTATTCTTTAATCCCTTCTTTTCTGTTTCCCACTTTCCTCACAATTCGTTGTGAAGTTGCCAAGCCTGTGCCCATTGCTGCCCCAACACCATGCCAGAACTCTGCTGTAATGGCTTTTCCCCTCCTCTTTCCCTCTTCCTCTCCCCAGTGCTTCCTTCTACCACTTAGGCCCAGTTGTTTTTGCAGCAAGGGTGGGATCTGAAGTGGGAAATTCATCTGTATTAAAAGCTAGGGTTTTTTTCCTTTAACAGGTTGGCTTTAATTAATGGAGCTACTGGTTTGTTGCACAGCTATCTGAATGCTGGTGCAGTCACATCAGTCAGTGTATCACAGGAGCAGGATTAAGGGACTAGGAGACAGTTTCCCTTGGAAGAACTGGGAATTCATGTTGGCATACTATGTTCTGTAAAACATGACCTGTTTCCCTCACCTCCTGGAGAAGGCCATCATTACGAAACTTTATTTTTCCACAATTACTTTTAAAGGCTTCAATCCTTTATGAAAAAAAATAAAAGCGGGGAAATGCAGGAGTGAAATGCTGTGGGGCTGGCTGTAGTCACAGTATCTATAGAGAAGGTGTGTAAAGAGCTACTGTTTCTACATTGAGTGTTGTTAACACCTCCTGCTCAGCTGAAATCCACTGGAATGAGCAAACTTGGTATTGCCTCTTATTTGTCCCATTCTTTTTCTAAATTGTGTCATTACAGTTCACACAATTGCAGCCCAATCTTATTCCAGATTGGGAGTTACACAACAGATGATTTTGGAACTTGAACAAGGACTTTCTTTTTCATTTCTACTTATGACATGTCCTGTATCTGAACTCAAATAGTTGGGGGCTGCTGCACAAACCTGCCACTTAATCCTTGCCTTGTGCTCTGAAGGGTGTTCCACTCTTGCAGAAGAAAAGGTTAACTCAAACGGGAATGTAAAAAAAAATAGGGTGCACTACAGAACTGGAAAGCTAGAGCATCAGTTCTTTCTGACCACTTTGTCATTTTTTGTACTCAGCATCTTTGCAAAATTACTTTTATCAGGAGAAAAGCTGTCACCTGGGATAAATGTTCCAGGCAAAGGATCTGGTTGACTGATGGAGGTTGGTATTCAAGTGCTTGTGATGTTTTGCACTCAATGGGAAATGTTTTGTCTGATTCTGAAATGTAAAAAAGTTAGGGGAAAAGTTTGCTGAAGCTTCTCTCGATCACTTCTCACCTTTTTTTGTGTCCTTGAATCGTTTCTGAGTATACACACAGATCAGTGCCATTCTGCAGCTCCCTGTAGAGTTCTCATGGCTAAAGTATCCAAGTGCTTACCACTACAAAAGCAAAAAACTCAACATACAAATGTCTTTCTTTCTCCTATTACTGTTCATGGGAGTAGTTTAGAAATTAGCTCACACACAACTGAAGACTAGGGACTAAATTTTGCAGGTAATTTCCCTTTTATATATGCTTTAAATAAGCATCTCCATCTTGATGTGTGAAGGCAATGGCAATGTAGTGTGTCATTGCCTTCTCCTTAGCCATTATGTTCCTCTCCTGTTGCAGTTTTGAAGTGAGCCTAGTCTGTTCTATCTCATTTTCTCTTCTACATTCCATTTTATTTGCTGTCATTGCCATGATCTGTTTTATTTATTCCTTGTTACTCTCTCTTTGGTCTCCACAATATTGGCTGTGTACCGTCTTAGTTTCAAGGATCTACACAGTCCTTCATTAGCAGCTCTTTTATCTCTTTAATATTCTTTCCCAACACTGCTGTGTACCTTTCTTTCCCTTTAAGCATTGTCTTATCATTTGCATTTCCATTAAGTTGGTGTGAAAGTATATAATTCCTTTATTTCTTAAATTTACACAGTATTTTCTACATCTGCTAATGTATTTGTACAGTTCAGTCATTCTAAATAGTTTTTTCATGCATTCTCTGAAGTCTCATTAACAGAAAAATATTACATGCTGTATCCTGCTCTTATCAATTATCTCTTATCAATTATTATTATCTTATTATCCTTTTATCAATTACATGCTGTATCCTCCTCTTATCAATTATCCTCCACTGATCAATTATCTGTATCTAGTCAAGTGGTATTCCTTGGGATTCTCAAACTGTCTAAGTTGGCTTTTGATTTTTCACATGTGTGTACTCACACAGCATTCTTTGTCATGGGGGAAAGGACTAGGGAGGGGAAGTTAATTTTTTATAATCTTTCTAAACCACCCATGTCCCTAGAGGAACTAGGCCATTATAAACCCCCCATAAAAAGAAAAAAACTAATGTATTGAATAGTGGTCTGAGCAAAGACAGAGGACTTGGAGTTCCCAATTTTCAGTTTCTCCCTCTTCTGTAGGAGGTGATATTTGATCACGCAGTATTCATTCAGCCAGGTTTTGAACATTACCTTATGTTTTTGGCAGGACATTATTTGATAACCTACCTGTTTGAACACTCCCTGCTTGAAAGGCAGAAAAGCCCTGCAGTGCTGTTGCTGCCTGAGTGCTGTGGCAGCCAGCCTGCCTGCACAGTCAGCCCTCAGGCTGGATAAAGAGAGCAATGTGACCATTCACAGTTATGTTTTCTGATACTCCACATGGCAAATGAAGTGGTGCAACTGAGGGGAAAATTAAACGAGGAGTGAAGGTGCTCTCTCAATAACTAAAGTTTTGTGTTTGTGATGTGGAGGTTCAGTTTCCAGCTTTTACTTGGTACATCATGCAAGTGTTTCTGTGACTTCAGTTTTAGCTCCTGCAGCTTCCTTCTACATGTATACTCAGAGTTCCTACCTCTGGAGGAGTTTCACTGGATCATAGGGATCTCTTTGAATGATGTACATATGCTCAGACATCCTGGGAAGGAACAGAGAAAATCATTGAGATTGTCACCCTCTATATATTGTATGAGAAAGTAGGAAGCCTTGAGATGGAATTCCATTGTCAACTCATCCTTCTGCATCCTTTACTTCTGCAATCACCTGCACAACTGTTCATGATTGTCATTCCATAGTTTGTAATAAACAGTTATTTTATGATGCAGGAGGAGAATCTTTCAGAGGTTTTCTACTTCAACTATTTTCACTCCATTGACAGCAGAATGGAACTGTGCTGTTGAGAGAAATTTGTCTCTGTATGTCTCTTCTGCCATCCCTTCTAGCTTCTTTGAACACTTTTCTTCTTCAGACCTGTAGCACCTCTTTTTAGAAGTGCAGTTACCTGTTGTGTGTTTCTCATCTCTGGTCATGGGCTTTACTACATTTTTTAGTCTGTAGATTGCTTTTTATGTAACATGTGGAAAGGAAAATATATGAAATTAAGTTTCTGCCATCTGCATAGTTCTTTTCGTGGCCAAGGCCACACACACACAGGAAAATGCTTGGACTTGTGAAATCTCATCTTCATCTCCACCAGATTTCCTTTGGAGGACATGAGAAAATATTTCAGGCAAGATTAAATAAACAGGGCAATAGTTCACTACCTTTGATTTGACAGTCATAATCCTGTGGGGTTAAGATAAAATCATAACTTGTCTTTAAAATATAAATAAACAGTATTTAATGGATGCTAACAAGCTCATTTTCACAATACCTCAACGAGGAAAGCATGTTATCAAGTTGGGAAACTAAGGCAAGGGGATTTATCTAGGTCATGGAAGCAGCTCTGTTTCCACCTCAGTCCTGGTGTGCTTAGCCAGAAGCAGACTCAGAGGCTGGGGCAGAAGGACCCTGCTCTTTGTGCTACCAAGCCATAGGGTTTTTCATTAGTGTGCTAACAGCTGATGGCTTTTGCAACAAACCTGTTCATAAATTTGCCTTCATCTTTGTCCTCTGAATGAAGCACACTCTTCAGCTTCCATGATAAAATCAACTTCCTTCATCTACTGACATTCTCTTGCCAAAAAGGGTGGGATCCCCCTGGGCTCAGGAGCAGGAGCATGGGGTGACTGTTCCTCTGGCTGCTTCTGCCCTTGTGTCTGTTGGCAGTCCACGTGGACACCAGAGCCTGGATTTGGAATGAGGAGGTGCCTGGATGTAAGCACTCTCTTGGGTTCTTTATTTCCCCTCCTGCTTTGCTTTTTTTTCACCAAAACTGTATTGGGAGTGATGGAAAATTGAAAGGTTGCTCAGAGCAGTTTCATGTGCACCATGCAAACATGCCTGCACTAATCACCTCAGAGTCATCCTAAAAGCTCATGCTGTTGGGATGAAACATGTATGTAGAATTGCTGTGGAATTCTCTACACCAGGTCTGGAGAGAAGGCAGGGATTTTTTTCTTTTCTTTGCAACTTATCCAGAATTTCTGATGGGAATACTTCACCACTGAAGATCTGCCTCCCCTTGGGGAAAATGCAACCATTTAACTTCTATCTTCTTTCTATGTATACTGAGGAACTGATGGTTTGATCCCCTGGGAAGTCTGTATCTCTTCACAGTTACATTTGTTCATTTCAGGAGGATTTTGTGTTATCTAGGAAAAAAAGGGGGGGGAAAAGGATTTGGCTTGGTTTATTGTACTGCTGGTTCTTCCTGCCACTCCAAAGAAGATGTGCATTTCCAAATTTGATTTTAAGCTGGGGTGAAGGAGGGAGAAATCAAAGAAATAATTATCAGGTTGGGGTGGGGGTTGGATTGGGACTGGTGGGAGAAATGGGACACAGGGAATGTGAATGAGGAGGCAGCAGCTTTGGAACTGGATACAATAAATTACTCTAACTTATTGTTAGTTTTTCTGATTGCATGCAGTTACATCTCTTTTTGCAGTGCTTGGTCATAGGAAGCAGTGCCTTTTAAAGCAAAAATAGGAAGCCCCTGAGTTCTAGACACATAGAATACAAACTTTAATGACATTCATGGAGAGGAGAAGAAAAGAGGTAGAGTACTGAAACAAATGGAGGCAAATGATCAAGAAATATGAGCTTGATGCCATTTAGAAAGGGTCTGGATCCCATGATTTATCTAAAAATGACAAGATGCCACTCTAGAAATGCAAATGTCTGCCCTGCATCTTATAGCTATAATGAATGAGTTTCACACAATGGAAACATTCAGCTTGCTCTAGAGCACTTAGTCTCCATATGCTGGCTGCATGTTCCTGGCCCTTAATCACTCTGCCTTTGTTTTCTTAAAACTTAAATTAGAAGTACATTAGTGTTTATATGGTTTACAGCCGGGGTGTTTTTGTGTGTTTGTTTGTATAGAGTTGGTTTTGTTTTTCACCAACAAATAAGCCATATGAATGCAGTCCTCTTGAATGCACGGGATGAGGCAATAATGAGAAACCGATGCTGGCAACAGCAAAAGTGTAAATTTTGAGCTGCTAATGGGAAGTAGGGCTCTGTCTTTGGGGCTGTGGGAGAACATAGCCGTGTTACACAGCAGGGAGCCCTCCTCTGACCTGCCAAGAGGATGCCTGTGTGCTTTCTGCTTTATTCGCAGTGAGATCAAGCCGAAGTTTTCCTCTGTGGTAAGTTTGGGTTTAAAAAAAGCATGTCAGAGCCTTGCAGACGTGCTGCAGAGCACAGTGCCCCCTGTCTAAAGGCTGTCATTACTGGGGGCTTCAGCACAGGCTGTGTCTCACTATCAGCAGCTTATTGTACATTTTTAATTTGGGATTAAGGAAAAGAATAGAGATCCATCTATCAAATAAAATGGAAAACAAACTACTCTTGCCTTGAAGATTTTTTTGGGAGGAGTTTATCCCACACACATAATATTTAATTTTCTGGATGCATATATGCAAGCATGTGTGTGAGTGGGCACACATGTAACTCTGTTGCAAGTTTTTAAAGCTCTGTTTCTGACAGAAAACTGGTCTAATTAATAGGAGTAGGAGACAAAATGCCAGCTTGTAGATTTGTTTCCTAGGCAGAAATCAGCTCCCCCCTCCCTGTTACACTGCTCCTTCTTGATCTGATGTAACAAGAAGAAAGAGTCAGCTGTGAATCAAGCGCCTTGTTCTCATTTCCTTGATCATTGGCATGGTTTGAGAGAGAGAAAGGATGAGGGATTATTTGTGAGGTTATTAAAAAAAACCCAACCCTTGTTCCCCCTCCTCCTCTCCTTCAAGATGCACAGGCACTACCAGAATGCTCCATGGTATCAGTCTGACTTTTCTCATTTAATAGCATCCTCTTCCTCCCTACTCTGTGTTAGTTAAAAAGTGCTGTTTACACGTCATTAAGCAGCTAATTCCAAGCTTTGACGAGTGGATTGCCAGTTAGCAGTACCATTTAAAATGCATTGGTTTTTGCAGTCAGCAAGATGTTTAATGGGTTCAGAAATTAAAGGCTAATTGCACTTGACTGAATATATGTATTTCTAAGCCCACGGTTACCATTGTTGGAGTATTTACCAGCTTGGAAAATTCCCTCTTTACATAAATCTGTTAATTAATTCTTTATTGCTGCCCTGTCCTGGAGAGCAGCCACAATGAGAGCTTGGTCACTCACACTGACAAGCTGGGGTGGGGCGTTTCTGATGCAACTTTAATCATCGTCTGTCGTCACATTTCTGCACGACGGTTTTGCTTGGAGGATTGAACAAATTTGTTCATGTAACATTCAGGTTGTATATGATCCCTTGTGAAAGAAAATGGCATGTTGGTATTTGGCTTACGATACCAAGGAGACAAGGAACTTGACTGTCTTTGGAGAAAAAGCGAGAAATACAAGGGTAGAATTAGAAGTGGGGAAAGTTTAGCTGTTGTGCGCTGCCGTGTATAAAATTGCTGATGTGCAGAAGAGCTTGTGAATGCTTCTAAACCAGATTTTTAACACCAATAATATTAATGGAAGCCTTTCCTGGAGAATGTGGCGGGTTAGAAAATCAAAAGCTGTTTTGCACCTTAATAGAAAGACTATTTCAATATTTCCTGGCATGTGCTTTCCTTCTGAATAATGTCATACACATAAGGGGTAATCATTCAGCTTTAAAATAGTCAAAGATTAAAAAAAAACCAAATACACAATGTAATTAATTGGAGAAGGGATTTTGGGGGGCATGTCTGGGGGTGGTGGTGGTGTTGTGCATTGTTCCCCTCTTCTGTTTCAGGCAGTGTTTGTCATTCTTTGGCAGGAGTGACTAATTTATTGTCTGACTGTCCTATCTGGATTCATAAAGGGTGGCTTTCATTCCCTCCCCGCCTCCCCCCGACAAAACTCTTCTGATGTGCTGTGTATTTGTTTGGGAGGGGAAGGAGGAGGGGGAAAGGGAGGAGGTTATATGTTTCTGACCTGCTTTACTGCTTTTCAGCTGAAGTAAATTAATGCACACACTAGCTTCCCCTCTGCTGTGCTGATTGGATCCTTGGGCCGATTAAATATTTCACACTGATAGAGGGATGCTGAAAGCACTCAGCTGGTAATGCAATATGTACATCAGTGATACAATAACTGACTCTCAGGTTAAAGTCAAACAAAACCCCCAGTTTGCTGCAGTTTTGATTAGAATGAGTTTCACTTTGAATTTAAATCCTTGAGCCTGCTGCAGTGATGGCTAATTAACTAAGATCTGACAGAGACAAAGAAATACATTCTTACTTCTAATGACAGGCAGGCAGAAAAAAAGAAAAAGGAAAAGGAAAAGGAAAAGAAAAAGAAAAAGAAAAAGAAAAAGAAAAAGAAAAAGAAAAAGAAAGGAGAAGAAACCAACAGACAAAAGAAGCCGTAAAAAAACCCCCCGACCAACTAATGCTGAGGTTGTACTTCAGCACACATAAACCTTCCTGCCCGTGTTTAACTCCTCTTCCTTTGGCTGACAGTCCGGCCCTGGAAAGGCTGTTTCCATCGAGTCCCAGACTTTCTTCAGCTATTTTTCTAATTCTTTAATTCTTCTTACAAAAACCAACACTCGAGTTGTACCTAGTCGGACAGTCGCTGCCTCCTTGTTTATTAATCATGCTGTTGGGGGCTTCCTTTAGGAAAGGGCAGGGGGACGGGAGGAGCGTACCAGGGAGGAAGAAGGGAGGAGGGGGAGGAGGAGGAGGAGGAAGGCTGCCTGCCCCCGGGTACCTCACGTCAGCCTGCGCCACAGTGACCTCTCCCTGGGGGTCATTAAAAATATCTCTGCCGAGAAATTTCTTCTCCCTCCCCTCCTTTCTCCCCACCCCTGCCCCCGCCCAAGTTGGGGCGTCGCAGGGAGAGCGTTTGCATCAAACTGACAGGTCATTTACCGAGCAATTGGCAGGAGGAACTACCCCAACCTTCTTTAAAACCCTTCTCCTCCACCTCCTCTTCCTCCTTTTACTCCTCTTCCCCTTCGTCTTCCTCCTGAACACCTTTACATGAAATACAACATTTTTTGAAACAGTGCACAAAATCTTCCCATGCGACGGTCTTCATCTTTGTGTGAGAACCTGTTCCAATGTCTTCTCTTTGGGCACAGATAACCTGGTGCCCAAGGCATATATGCAAAAGGAAGCATTCTTTGTGGGATTCCAGGGATAAAACACAGACTATGAAGCCTTTTGCCTCCATAAGCATCGACCAAACTCCTCTGGGTGCCTGTGTGTACACATGTGCTTGGCTGAAGCCCTGCTCATTTCTTTGTTTCAGTGTGTGAAGTTATGAGGATGGTTGGCTCATGACTTAAGGTTCAGATCAGGCAGGATCAGCCATGTATATAAGTAGCAATTTGGAAATATAGGAGAAATACATGGAAATTCGTAGGTTTGAACCAAAATCCTTAGACAATGTACTGAAGTGCCATAGCTGGTGACTGTGTTTACAGTGCATTTGTGTGTTGTCACTCTCTGAATATTGAATATTCTGTTGTTTAAAAGAATTTTATTGTGACTTTTGGGTAAATGAAGAGAGGCCATGCCTCTCATTGCTGGAGAAGTCTGTTCAGCTGGCTTGCATGCATGGCATTAGATTAGTGTGGAATGTTATATTATTAATTGACAAAGACATCATTTTGGTTTGAAAGTGGATTCCCGGTGTTCTGCAAGCTAAATAAACTCTCAGAGTTATGCCAAATGTTTTCTCGTAGCCATGGGGCCACTAAGGAAAAAAACCTGATATTGCTCTGTAAACAGTTGCAGTTTTTCACAACCAAACTGCTTTGTCAGAGCATCATTCTGGAAAGATTAATGGACTGAGGGTTCTATCTACAGTGTATAGGTGTTAAAATATAAATGTGATGGACAGTGAATTTTAGGCCCTTTTTAAACAGATCTCATATTTTACTAGGAAAACATGAAGGTTTGCTGAAAGGTGTGTGTCTGTTTTAAATCACTGCTAGGGCAGAGAGCAGCCAGGAGCTGAGAATTCCCCCCTTGTAGAGCATGACCATGTTCTTATTTGAGATGCATGTGTGAAGTAATGTTGACATCAGATCAGTAAGGATTTGAAGACATGATGTAAAGTGCAGCAGAGTGACAATGAAGGAGACAAAGCCATGCACCAGAAGCAGTGCTGTGTATGTGGAGCCTGGCTGGAGCCTCTGTGTGTGCATACATGTGCCCCATTGCTCAGTATGTGGGTCACAACAGAACAGCCACCTGCAAATAGTTTCTCCCTTTGCTCTTTCCATTGCTTTATTCACTAAACAGAATGATTTGTGGTTTGTGATAGCAGAAGCAGCATTTGAGTAATCAAATTTGAGGCTAAAACTGTTGGATGGCTACCTTCTTACTTGCAAACCTTTGCAACACAGACCTAGCTAGAAAGGAGGGGATGGGAGGAAGGCTTACATGCACTAATAAATAGGAAGGCCCGAGTTATTTTGATACATATGGACAAAACCATTAACTCTGCTTTAAATAGTTGAGATCGTGCTACGTACAAGATGGGAAATCGTAAACAAGTGGCAGATTTCCAGCACATTGTGGCATGTTTGCATGTGATCAGCATACATATTTCAAACTCTGGACTGCCTGTGGCATCCTGCAGTGAAAATGAAAGTCATGTTGCTATTGAAAAGGCGCTGTTTCAAAATTGGTGTATTGTGTGTGCTATTATGCTGCGGATGAGAAGCAGAGACCTGCTTTCCAGCATTTAAAGCAAATATTTTTTTTTCTTCTTTTCCTCTCTTTTGGCTCTTCCATTGTATCAGCACATGTTTTCTGCTGCAGTGTCCAAAGATTGCTTAGTATCTTACTGTTCATTATTCCAAAAGTATCTGATAATATGTTATGCTGACTGATTCTCAAAATGCAAATTTTCATTCTCTTTAAAAACTAAGATTATTCTTTTAATTAATCTGGCAGAAATAGAATACAGCAGATGTAGGTTTTGTTGAGGATTATTTTAATCTCTCATATCATAATCTTTGTTTCTTGTCAACACTCCTTTACCAATGTCTTCTCAGGGTTATAATGTAAAAATGGCTGTTACAAAGAAAAAAACACAAGAAGATTAAAATAGCTCATCTCTTAATTAACACAGTTTGATTAAAGGGACTATTTTTAAAGTTTTGATAGGTACATTTTAGAAAAGTAATAAAAGAGACACAGAAGAGATGCTGCTTTTCCCTAAATGGACAGTTTTTCTGTACCTCTATTTTGGAAGCTAATTTTGAGCACCTGATCCTCTGTATATACTTCCATATTTAGTTTCTAAAATTTTCAGTTATTTAAATAAACTTAGTATAACATTGTACCCTCAGGAGGTAACAGACATGGGCTAATTGGTCTTTGCAAGCCTATCCCAAGGACATAATATTTTCCCTGTATTTACTTAGAAAAGCCATAAAACCTATATTCAAATGAAATTTTTTCACTTTTACAAGCATTTCGTTTTTATCACAGCTTAGACTGAAACAAGCAGTAATCTTTATTTCCTTAGCTCTTTTGGTTGCATACACATGAATAGACAGAATTGTGAGGTTGTTAGGAAAAATGTTAACATGCATCACATGCAAAGACCCAAAACTGACTCACTGTTAATGCTTGTAGGGAGAACAAGTGAGTAAGGGATGGATGGTAGTTTGAGTAGTGAAATTTTTTTGGTTTGTTTACAGAATTTCTGCTTTTGTACTTCTCTGCTAATTCACTCCTTTGAAACAAGACAAAAAGCAGTAAGTTGCTATTGAAGTTAGTCAAGAAAGTCATAATCTACTTCTCCTTAATTTGCTTGTTCTTTCCACTGAGCTACCAAGGATCCTCTGCCTTTTGGAGTCAAGAAGTTTTATTTGCTCAGGTGTTTTCTGTTGCTGAACTGTCTGAGAACAAAGTAAAGCTGTACTAATACCACTAGAATATTACTTATTAGAAATTTAAGTGAAAATATGAAATCAGAGTAATACTGAGTGTTTCTGTAAGAAGTTTTTCATTCAGTAACCCACACGTTCATGTCTGAGGACAAACATTAAAGACACTTCATCAGTACAGTGATCTATCAGGCATAGCAAATGCTCCTAGGGTCACAAAAGAGAATCCCCACCCAGAGCTACTGATGTCAGCAGGAAACCTCTGGTTGTCTGCAGCAGAGCTAGGATTTCCCTCCTGGACTAACTCCATTTATGCAATGGATTTCTAGCACTGTAACCAAGTACAGCATTTTCAGACAGTCTGTGAGCTTGCATTTTTCATAGGACATGAAGCAAAAATACAACCACAGGGCTGAACTCTTAGTCTGAGAGCTTTATGTCGCTGTAGGGATAAGGTGCTTTGCAAGGAAATATTCTGTAGAGCAGGAGAGGAGATGGTCAGCTCTCCCACATGCTGCCCCAATTCTCTTTGGCATCTGCAGCAGCACACCATGGGGCATGGAATCAGTGCAAGGAACATCAGTGGAAAACTGTGCTACAACAAACCACAGAAATAAGGTTTTATAGAATTTTTTCATAAGCAACTTTCCCCCCCTACATAAAACACATACCTGACCTTCTTGTCTTTCACTTGAGCACTCTTAAACTGTCAGACAGGTATATTTCTGTTTTGAAGAGAAAGCTCTTTTCTCTTCAAAACTTCTATGACACACAACAGCATAGAGAACAAGGAGAATATTGCCTATGCTTCCTTGGGATGATTGTCAGGATAATGGAGAATGAAAGGTAAAGACAAAAATGAAGGAAGCTCAAAACAATTTCTACAAAGTCACAATTACTAGAGTAACGCTGACATTAGAATCACAGAACCACAGATTCAATAAGGCTGGAAAAGACCTCAGAGATCACTGAGTCCAACCTTTGACCAAAAAGAAGTAATGTCTGTATATTAAAATCTGAAGCAAATATCTCTGGTAAAGCATATGCTTGTGATTTCATATAAACACACAAACTATAGTTCCTAGAGCAAACATATATTTCCACTAAACCTTTCCAGTCTTAAAGTGTATGATGGCTTTAAAGGTAAGACAGGATATATTTTCCTAGAAATCACTTAAGTTTTGTGCTACAAGGCTTCTACTTTATGCCCAGTAGTAAGGTTTTCAGCCTCAATTCTGGAAAGAACTAAGCATGTCTATAACTTTATACACACACACACTTCTATACACACATCGTATTTTAAACAAACAAAGTTGACAACAAAACTCTTATGGGCTTTAACAGTAGAGCAGCAGTTTCCCAAAGGCTGTACATAACATGTAATTGCATTGGAGTCCAAAGTTATGGTCAGTGAATAAAGTTAAGCATGGGCAGAACTGTTTGCAGGATTAAGTGCCTTTGATGTCAACTCTAGTTGACAAGATGTTTAATAATTAAAGGTATCAAAAGAGGCTTGAACCAGCATATTTTTTCCACATATACCTAGCTTGCCTAAATGGCATTAATTATGAAAGCTTCCAAGATTACTCAAAGTGCAACAACTTTATAAAAGTTTTTTTTTTTTCCTTTTCAAAAGTGAGCATTTTATGCACACACTATTATTTACCATATGCATCTTCACAGTACCTACAGAAATCTCAAATACAAATCTCGTCAGAGATCCTATAGCAAGCTCATAATCAAAATATTCCTGTTACAGATGATGGAATAACCACTCTCTAGCAATGTAAAGGAACAACTCTTAAGAGAAACAGAGAACTGTGAGTTAAAATGGTGCTATGGAGAAAAGTTAGCTTGGATGATGATGATAATGATAATAATAATCATAATTATTATAATTCCCACCACTGGAAAAATAGTGGAATTTTGTGAGGAAAAGAAAACTTTAAAGGGAAAGCAGCAAACTGGCTTCAAAGTCAGTCATGGTAGAAGAACACCAAGCACTGGGGGTACAGTGGGCTGGATATTCGGACCAATGGAAGAGAAAGTTGAAAATACCATTCTTTAAGCCATTTATTATTAACTGAAGCTGCAGTATTACCTAGACTTATATCACGATCATTTATACTAGCATATTAGTTCGAGGCAAAACCCAAAGGGAAGAAAAATCCAACCCAAAACCCCGACTTTGGAAGCCCAGAGTGCAACCCATGATTTCCCGAGCAAAGAGGAGGAACCCCGCCCTTCCCCTGCCAGGAAGAAAACTGTAAACCCTACCAAAAGAAAAGGAAATAACCCCAAATCCGTGCTGCCGGGGGGGCCGTGTGCGTCTGCAGCCCTGCGGTGACGATGCCGCTTCTCTCTCCCCCTCTCCCGGCAGAAGCTGGCGGTGCTGGTGGGCAGCGGCGCCGGCGGCAGCGCCAAGCCCGGCGTTATCCCGGCGCCCCCCAAGGCTCCGGGCGGCGGCAGCCCCGGGCACAGCCTGCCCAG
>VXBC01002159.1:1554-15638 GCA_013399945.1 Ploceus nigricollis | reverse complement strand
GGGGAGGCGCTGCGGGCTGTGCCGCGGACGGGCCGCTGGGCGGGGGGTGTAAGGGGGCTCCGGGCCGGGGAAGGTGCCAGCGGGGCAAGGGGAGACCTGTCCCTCCGTTCCTGTCCCTCCGTTCCCGTCCCTCCGTTCCCGTCCTCCTCCCCAGTGCGCCCGGGGTGCAGGAGCAAGGAGAGATCTGCCCCTCTATCCCGGAGCCATCGGGGCGCGGTGCTCGCCCCGCCGGCCTGCGAGGGAAGGGCTTCCTGCTCGGGTGCTGAGCGCTGGGCAGTTGCGAGCCGCATGTTGCTCGTCCTCAGTTGCCTCACCTGCTGTCACCACGTCTCTGATTCAGAAGCAGTTCTTAAACCTCACAAAGTTTACGTGGAGAAATGTTTGCGGGGCGGAGGAGCTCCTGGCTGTGCTGGCGTTTCAAGTCCCAGCAGTAAGGTGCTGGAACCTGCCCTCGCTCAGGCACAGGGGAGCTGGCAGGCTGCTGCCTCCAGGACCAGATACATACACGTGTTTAATGTTTATGTTCATGGTAATTAAAATATTAAATAAATGGACTTAGTGAAAGGAGATCAGAAGGGGAAGGGGTGCCGTTTGTCTGCTGCACACCATGTTTTGTGCAGTCCATTAACAAGAGAAGATTTGACTCTAGTCATGTTGTGTGCCAGGAGAGGGAGGTGATGCTGACGAAGCTGAAATGTGAAGAAAGTGACAAAGCCTTTACAAAACTTTGTAGAAGAGGGTGTAATGTGTAATTCCTCACATGGAAGATGTGGATTTCTTTTCTGCTTTCTGCACATAGGGGCTGTGTTAGTCTGGGGTTTGTTTTTTTTTATTCCCCTTCACAGGCTCAGGATATGAATCTCTAATAATCAGGAAACGAAAACCTGGTATGGATAAAGGCAACAGGCAAACTATGCCTGAAGAGTTTTGTAAGTCAAGGTTATGTTGGAATGCATGAGGCTTTTTAATACCGAGGAAGCCCCTTCCTAAACATATGGGGCATGACCATCACCTACTGCATCCACTAACAAATGGAAAGCACATACAACCACTTTGGAAACCAAATTGTCCTGTCAGGTTTTCTGGAGAAAGAGTGTTCTGTTTAGCTGTTACACTGTTGTATCTGTCCGGGGAATTGGACTTTGAATATCCATTTTGTATCTCATGCTGGGTAATTTCCTTTTTAAAAGGTATTGTTTATGCTTTACTGAAAATATACTTGATGGTATCCCAGTAGATATCTATTAGAATCCTGGAAAATAACTATATAAATGATAGTAATATGAAAGATAAAGGCTTCAATATTACAATGGTCTATCATTTTGTGAAGGACTGTCTTTTACTGTCACTGTCAGAAGCCATTGGAAGAAAATAATCAAAGCAGTGAGGGGAGAAGCTTGAAATATAATTTAATGTGTTTAGACCAAACGGTGAAGCAACAGTCCCAGGTGCTGGAGAGCAATGTGAGTTAGAACATTTGGCTGCAAACTTTTCACTTCTTCAAGGGTTGTTGGAGGAAGACTTTCTAGCCTGCTGTGGTGTTGAATATTCCATGCTCCTTCCCATTTATCCTTTCAAAAGGACAAATGGGTCCCAGTCCCACCTTCCACATCCCCACGCAGGCTGGGCTCAGTGGTGTATTGCAGCCTGCTGGAGCCAAGCACTGATGCTCTCAAACCTGAAACACTATTTGTTCTGGCATTGCAACTTTTCCTTGCAAGGACCAGCTTCATTTCAAGCAGAGGCTTGCTGTTGTTGGAATAGCATGGGAATGCTGACCAGAATATGGGGTTTGCCTTGATTTTGCTAGAGAAAAAAAGTCTAGTGTTTTTACTTAGAGATGTCTTCACATAGCAAGTTTTCAACAACTGTAGTTTTGTGATTTAGTTATCTCTGATTATGTTTGTAATTTATGAAGGAAGAAGCTGAGGAATGGCAAGTTTCCAAACCAGAGGACTGTCATAGTTTTATCTATTTGAGAATAGTCAGCAAGCATGGATAGAAACAATAAGAAATATTGAATTACAAAAATAAAAAATGCAAGCTGACCATTGGTCCTAAACTGTCATCAAGCTTTGTGCCAGGTTGCATGTTAATTATCACTCCTCTACCCAAATTAAACTTGTTTTGCAAAATTTATTTTTCTGGGAAAACAAAAAAACCAAAAATCTATTCTTGCTTCATGCTCAGTATTCTTGATTGTTCCTGAAGTGTTATCATGAATCAATGTAGTAACACCTTAGCTACAAGCACTGTAGCGTTGGATGGAAATTTCATTGCTGACATTTATTAATAAGCATTTACTATATCTTCTTTTTGGGCTCTCTTGTAGTGTTGTTACTGCTCAGTAAAATTGTTTGGGTTTTTTTTCAACAGGAATGTATGTAGTCTGTAAGATGGAGGATAGCAGATCTCTGCAAACTGGGCTAAGATGGCAATCTGACAGTTGTAACTGAGATTACTGGTGTAGAGTAGCATCTGCATCTTCTTTTGCATCTGCAAAGTGAGGGAAAGGGCGAGGGCATGAAATGTAATGTTACAAGTGTCTGAACACTTGTGCTTGAAACTGTTTAGAGGATCAGGATGTGTATATGGTCATGTCATGTGGTGTCTAGCAAGAAGAAGGAAATGCTAAATGAAACTCAGCAGAATAAAATAGGGCATCAAACACTATCTAAATACAGAACTTTCAAATACAGATAGGATTAAATGTAAGGTTGTTACAAAAATTTCATTTGGGCAGCAGCAAGTCATCGCTTTCATTTTAGACTGTTGTTTACCCAGCAGATTTTTAAAGTGATTTTGAAATGTTGTTGACTCAATGGAAGCCATATCTGCATGGGAAAAAGTATCTAAGTAAATAAAAGCATAACAGATGCTAAAGGATTGTTTAGATACATACCACGTGGTTTATTAGAAGCAGGATATATTGTGAGATTAAAAAGGATTGAAATGTGTAAGCACTGGAAATGGTGAGCTGCAGGAATCAGTGGTGGGTCTACACTATTCCCTGGCAGCCTTTCGGTGTCAATCCCACGCGTGAAGGCATGACTGATAGAGCTACACTGAGCCAAGTGTACAGACAGGGACATCATGAGTGGAGCTCTTGCTCCCACTTCAAGAAATGAAGCTTAGAGCTTCATTTGGATAATCTGGAGCAAGTTATGTTGGCTAAAGAAGAAATTTGCTGGCAGAAGCTGAATTTTGCTGGCATATGATGTATACATGATAGGTGTGCTTTGCCTTCATAGAATTGCTAGTGCTGTTGTGTAGAGGAAATGCCCTAGAGCTACTGGGTAGTCAATGTATGCCTGTACCTACAACATACTTTTGTATAAAGAGATTTTGATATGAGCCTCTCAAATTTTATTTTTATTGTAATGATATTTATGTGATATTTACCCTTTCCTATCCTCACCACCATTTCCTGACTGAAAGCAAGATCTGAAATTGCTTTGCTGAAGGACAAAGTCCCATCTGCTGTGCTGGAACAATGTATCTTTTAAACAAAATGCCCCTCTGCTGCCTCCTCATTCTCTTCTCACTAGCAAAACTGTGGCCCTGCAGTCATCCCAGGGTCTAGTTTGGGGAAATCAGAAAGCATTTTGGGTCTTGGACAGACAGTTGGATCAGGCAGTACTGGGAGCACAAGCAGAGAGGGGGAACACTGCTGTCAGACCCGTGTCTGCCTTTCAAGATCTGTAGTGAAAGACAAAAGTGCTGGGGGGCCATGCCAGCACTGGGCCATGGAGGACCAGGACACACACACAGCACGTCTGGAACTCACTGGGATCTCTGTCTCCTGTTACCCTGGGCAACTCTTACAAAACACCTTAGCAAGGCCCTGGCTCCCTGTCCACCATGACTCCACAAACAGCATCAAACCCACCTCCTGCCCCTCTCTGTACTTCCTTTCCCACACATGTATTTCCTGGGTCAGCTGGAGGAAATCTGGCAGCTTCCCCGTGCACGTGTACTCTTACATCCCCGGGCTTTTCTATGCAGAGGGGTTCTTTCAAAGCAAAATACAGTATGAGGGTTTATAGTGCTATAAATTCTTGGCAAGATAGTAAACTGTTGTCCACAAACACTTCATTAACTCCACAGCTCACAGAACTACTTGTGCCCTGTTTAGACTGAGCAGACAACACAGGTATCCATTTATTTTTTCAGGAAATGTGGCTTTTATACATGTAGGAGGATGCTCATTTATACCTGTTAGTTATCTGCATATTCAATTTACCAGAAAAAAATGCATCCCAGAACTTTAGGAACATACTTTTACCTACAATGGCCATTTTTCAGAATAATGTATTTGTAGAATGATTTATTACCTTTCTCTTCACCACCCTACTTTATATGCTTCACTATGCTCTTTGTAAAAGTACTTCCTCCATAACTGCAAATCTGCTTGTGCATATGACTAAGTCTTCTTTGGTTTTTATTTATTATTTGTATTGCAGCAGCACTTACAGGTTTTATTTATAGAGGTATTTACCTGTATTGGTTATGTGGCTATATATAGCTTTTTTTTTTCCCAGAATCCATGTTACTACAATGCCTGAAAACGTGGCAATAGTTAATTCATCCTCACAATATGGAGTTAGTATGACTAAGGCGTTATTATTCCATGTTTTACTGTGGGAAAACTGAGAGATAAAGGATCCACTTATGCTGATCCCTTTGTGCTTCTCCATAGGAAGCTCACAAGGGCTGCCTTAGGCAAGATCCCTGCATTGGCAGCCACACTACAGGCCTTTTTGGTAATTTTGAGAATGCCTCAGACCTGTCCATGCTGCACATGGCATCCTTGGGAATGAGAACTGTCCAACAAGTCCTTGGATCATGCCGTGGCCCCCTTTAGCCTTTGCTGTAGCTCTTTGCACATCTGCCTCATACCTCTTCGTCATCCATGTAGATCCATGTGCTGAAATGCAGGTGGAGATGATAACTAGTGAGCACAAGTAAGGACAAAAGAAAGATCCAGAGGCTCCTCACAGATCTAAGGGAGGGGAAAAATGAAGACATTTTTGTATGGATTATGAGAGCCTTGGTCATGTTGGCCATCTCCAGAGCACCAGCACCTCGCTGGCATCAGAGATGTGCCAGGTTGTCTGTGATTGCCAAAATTGTTGTGTTTCTGGAGTCCATGGCTCCCGCTCTTACTGTGTGTTACAACTGGTGTTCAGTTGTATTTTTCTTCAGATCTGTGTTGGTCAGTGATGGCTGATGAATTTCAAGATATTGAAGAGATTAGTTGAGGGCTTACTTCAGCTTTGTTTTATCGGTCACTGTATTGGTTTGGATGTCTGTCCTGGAGGAACAGAGCAATGATTGCTCTGTGTGGGTAACAGTTCCTATTGATTTTCCATAAATTGTTCTGTTTTTTATGGTTTCCTCAAATGTGAAACAAAGGCTGGGTTTCCTGCTGGGGCCTTATTAGGGCTCTGAGCTTTCTGCTTTTGCTGGTCTATGAGAGCAACGTGGCGTGGTAACAGTGTTCTGTTCAAAATAACAACAGAGGAGAAAACTCCACAGAAAGGCAGTGATGTGGAGATTTTGAACAGGTAAGTACTGACCATGCCATCATGGGCACGGTTTCATATACCGGAGTTGGTGTAAAAAGAGGAATTCTGAAGTATGATCCTATTAGAGTGTACCTTCAGGAAATATGTGAAAATGGAGGAGAGGTGACCTAGTCAAATTAANTCCCACTGTCTGTCTGTGCTGCAGACAGCACAGTCCAGGAGCAGGATGCAGGGGAGTGAGTGCAGTTCCTGAAAACAAACTCCACGCTTCTTCTCTCCCCTCTCCGCTCTTGGAACCAGTGTTAAAGGTGCAAAACTTATTTCTGGGCTAAACAGATGAATGGGGATACAAGCATCTTAAAGTCACCCCAGGACAGAATAATAATAAAGAAAAACACTCAGAGAGTAGGAACTCCAAGGATTTACCACTCCACTCACCATCCAGTGATCAATTCTTGCCACTGGCATTTAAGTTTTAACTCTACTATTAGAATGTTGTAAAGAACATGGTAATTTTAGGAAGTGGGTTATAGACTGTGTGTGACAGATTCTGCTTGTATCTGCACCCTTTTAGTTGCAGGTTTATCAAGAGAGGTTCATTAATTTACTCCATATTTAAATATGGGTATCTAACAGCAGGATTTGACCTCACTACTCTGATATATACAGCATAAGAGCACTTTGAAATTTGTATTTCTTGCTAAATAGCATAAAATTACATCCTTTCAGGTTAATGAAACCATTTCTCAATGCTGGTTGCTGTTGATGGTATATTTAAATGTCAGATTCACAATAAGCACTTATGCTTCCTGATGATAAATGGCTTCCTTTTAAATATCCCAGATATACATATGTGTCAATGCATCTAAAGCATGTGGATTTCTTCTCTGCTCAATCTGCATTCCCATTTGGTCTACATTAGGGTTCAGACACGCAAAGACTGAATAAAGATTCTCAGGAACTGAATAAAACCTCATTAGGCCCTATATGGTATTCCTTACACAGCCAAAAATTTCCAGCGAAGGCAGGAGAATATTCAGCAGGAAAGGGTAAGTAAAAGTGGGCTTACACTGACTGTCAGATACTTTGTTGTATAAAATCTAAAAGCAACTTTTCCAAATTTGTTTCTGTGGGAACTGGCAAACAAACACCCTGCTGGAAGAAAATTAATGACCAGGGAATGTAGCATGGCACTACAATCGGGTCGATGAGGAATGATGTTGGGATGGGTTCTTGTTTAGGGAGCCAAATTATGATTTATTGAAGAACAAGATACAACTCCCACACAGCCCAGGGACAAGAACCCAAATGGGCTAAGGGTCCAGGATTATATATGGGATAAGAGGGGGTGGTTCAGAGGATCAGGGTCCAATGGGAGTAGGGCAAAATGGTGCAAGGCGTGGTTAAAAACAGGGAGAGCCTTTGGGGATTGACTGGGTGGAGCAATGAGATAAATCAGGGCCAATAGAGATTTGGGGAATGGAGAACAGTCTAGGAGACACACAAAAATGGAAGGAGGGGCTGAACAGGGGGCAGGGCCAAAGGGACAACAGAACTGACAGGGAATTAACATGCGAATGCAGAGGCTTGTGACAAAGAGGCTTTTCTCACCCTAATCTCGGGGTGTATTACTTATTGTAACCCCTCCAAAGTCAAGGAATGATTTTAGTCACTGGCCCTTGGGCCTCCACAAGGGAATAATTGTGAGTCCCAGTTTCTAGAGACCGGACCATGGTTGTCGTCTGCAGCATTTGTGTCACTGAACATCCCATCTGCAGGTCCATGTGAAGTGGGGTGTAGGGATGGACATGCTGCCTATGTATTTATGGAATGGATTTTCTTTCTGTGAGTGTCTGAGAAGTGTCTCTACTGAGGAACACAAGCAGAAGGAGATTAACTGAAAACTACTTTAGTTTTGTCAGTGGTTCCTGGTCCTGCAGAAGAACGATGGAGCTGTCAGCACATTTGTATGCCCTTGTAACCACAAGTACTTCTTTGTCCTGTCTATAGAGAACCAAACAGAAGAGACCAGGTTAAAGGAGGGAAATGCAATTACTCCAATTTCATGCCTTTTCTTGGGAGCAATTTTAACTGCCTATAAAATAAAGTCTTAAAATTTAGGAAGATAAAAATGTAGAGGCATGGGCAGCAGAGGAGGGGGTTTTTCTGCCCTTCTGCCCTGCTCAGGTGAGATCCCACCTGCAGAGCTGCCTCCAGCCCTGGGGTCCCAGCACAGGAAGGACAGGGAGCTGCTGGAGCAAGTCCAGAGGAGGCACCAAGATGATCAGAGGGATGTAGCAGCTCTGCTGTGATGAAACCCAGGGAGGATTCAGATTGCTCAGCCTGGAGAAGAGAAGCTTTGCAGGACTTAATTGTCTGAAGAACCCAACAAGGAAGGTGAAGACAGAGTTTGGACAAGGGTCTGGAGTGACCGGACAAGAGAGAATGGCTTCAAACTGACAGAGGGCAGGGTTAGATGAGATATTGGGAAGAAACTTTTCCCCGTAAGGGTGGGTGAGGTATCAAAACAAAGACGAACCCGACGCAGGAATGATCAATGATTGATTGACATCTGACTCCAAGGCATTGGAATGCTGAACACTTGCTTTATTAAAACTATACTATATTACATTAATATACTATTTAAAGAGATGCTATACTACATACTGATTTTCTAACTAACTGTATCTAACTTACAAACTCGTGACTCTCTGCTGAGAGTCCCGAAACACAGCTGGATCCCATTGGTCATTGAACCCAAACAACCATCACCAGAATCCAATCACACAATCAGCTCAGGTAAACAATCTCCATACCACATTCCACATGGGGAAAACACACGAGCAGAGATAAGAATTGTTTTCTCTTCTTCTCTCTGTGTTTCTCCAAGAAAAATCCTGAGAGACAGAATTATGTCTCTGTCCAGAGAATGCGAATGCCACAGGTGAGGCACTGGCTCAGGTTGTCCAGAGGAGCTCTGGCTGCCGTATCCTTGGAAGTGTCCAAGGCCAGGTTGGATGGGACTGGGAGCAACATGGTGTTGTGGAAGGTGTCCCTTCCCATGGCAGGGGGTAGGATGGGATGAGCTTTAAAGGGCTTTTCCAACCCAAGCCTTTCTGTGAATTCTGTGATTCTGTGAATATATAGGCAGTCCCCTTGTGGAAGCTTCTGTGATATTTTCATACATCCTTATATATTATCCATACAAACAAAATTCTTGAGTCCTTTATTCTAAGGCTGAGAGTTTTTAGCACATGATTGTTTTGACGTTAATCAGAGTAGCTCCCATGGAGAGCTTTGATTCACTTCAGAAATGCAAAGAACGCTCTAAAAATGATAATACACTGTAGCTATTTCATTGTAATTGGAGGCTGTCTGTGCTTCACAGAAATTATCAGTCAAGCACTCCTGAAAATGTCAGAATTTTCAAGTTAGTTCTATTTTAAATGGGGGAACAAGAATGTGAGGGGATGGATAGAAAATTTGAGGGCTGTGTGATTCAAACTTGAAGTGCAGTTTGTAATAGTGAAAGATTATCAGCTTTGGGGCTGGAGAAATTGTCTCCTAGGTCTTTTTCTAAATTATGGGATGCATAAACAGGTCTACTTATTCTACATGTGCTATTACTTTAATAAAAGGCACCACTTTAGGAAATGAAAAGCTTTGGAATATTGCTAAACATCTTCATTCCATTTATTGTTTAAAGGTGGGGTTTTCTCATTATCTTCAGAGTTTGTGGGATAGTTGAATAATTTGCAGGAATCTGTTTGATAGCAGACTGCAAACTCTGTATTTATCGTCTTTCAATGTTCATATTGCAAATACAGGCATGATAAGATCTCCTATTGTGTTCTAACTGTTTCAGGATTTGGCAATTGGTCTGCTACTAATCTCACAATGTGCACTTGTGAGATTATTGTCTATATTGAAATTGATTGGAAAAATGTATCAGGAAATACTGATCTTCAACTATTTTATGTATAAATGTGGAGGGGTTGGTGAGAGAGAGATGGGCGAGAGAGTAGATGCTGTAAACACAGAGTGCTGATGGATACTCAAGTAGTAAATAGAAATATCTTAGAAGTAATTCCTGACAGTAATAAAGGCAGCAATTTTATTTCATCTGTGGATAATAAACTTGCTTCACATTGCAATATAAGTGGTGTTTATGTTAATATTTATTAGTACTTATTGATGCTAGGGTTTAGTTGTTCTCTTTTCCTCACATCACAGCCATTTCATAAAAATTCAAGTTAAATTGCTACACAATAAGCAATTAAAAGTGTTTGTGTGTGTGAGAGAGAAGAAAGTAATCTGTGTGTGGAGATATTCCTATAGAGAAGGACAGACCCTCCCTGACTAGGAATCTAGAGAGTTGTGCTCCAAGTGATGGGAGTTCTGTCTGCATTAGTTAAAAGATTTGGTTCTTTGAATGCATATTTCAACCCATAGGCACTGTTTTGCTGTTCATATAAGAGTGGTTTGCATGGGTTTCCTGCCTTTTAATGGGGTGTCTGCATATCCCTTGCTTTGACTGTGGGCAGTGCCTCTTCAGGAATGAGACTGTGCACTATGTTAAATAGCCTTTTTGTGTGACATGTGAAGGATTGCCAGCTTGGAGGATAATGTGAGTCAGAAAGTGCCTGATCCAAATTTAACCAAATTTGTTCATCTCTAAATTTAGAGAATAGCTGAATGGCAAGAGAGATATATTTCAATTTCCATCAGTGACAAGGACAGAGTGTTGGCGGATGCCTGTTAAAAGCTATAGCGTGTGTTTTTGATACTCATATATGTGTGTATGGGTGGGAAAAGACTAGTTACTTTTACTTGTCATGAGCCTGTTTCTTCTTTGACTGCTTTTAAATCACTCTTGGGCTTGATGTTTCTTCTGTGCAGATAATTCTTGTGCAGATGGTACGCTGTGGTCTTGAGTCATGTTTTTGCGCTCTTGAGTAGAAAGACTTGCATTGGAATTGGATTTTTATCATTATGAAAACTGAAATATAGACCCTTTTAAAATAAGGCAGGCACCAGGCAAGGTAAGACAAACCAAAATTCTTTTTGTTGACCTTACAATCAGGCTTCAATATCAGTAATTTCAGAAAACGGTTTCAAGTTTATCCTCCATCTGAGCATAACCCTGCGTTAACATGTGTATAATTCACATGTCTTCAACAGGATTAATCATATCCATGTATCAGCTCGCATTTACCTGCTTTTCTGTGCTGGGGTCTTAATCTTTTTGACTGTTCTAATTCTTTGGCCAAATATTGTCCTTGGAGATTTGTATGGTTAAGGCGAGACCATCCCCACTGCTTTTGTGCAAGGCATTTCGTTAATGGGTATGACTGTTTGTTTGGGGGTTTTCTCCATGAGATCTTTCTTATAGACCTTTGTATAGCCTCTTTTTCTTGTTTTATTTTATTACAACCCCAGTTCAGTGACTTGTGTCATTAAATTTGCACATGTAGGATATTACAAACAATTTGATTGTTGCATCCCTCAGTGAATCAAACAATGAGACTGGCTGGGTTGGAGATGTGTTCATTTTTATTTGCAGGATCACTGCAATAGCAGTGACTGAATAGGTAATACCAGAATGTGAATGACAGCTTTGATAGGATTAAAGCGACATTGTGCTTCCTGTAGTTTGTTGAACTGGTAATGATGATTTAAGGGTTTTACCTTAAATATTTACTATCCTTCTGGGTGTGAAATAAACCCACAAGTCAGCATTGTTTAATTTAATATAATATTAATTTTTCTTTGAATAATATCTTAGTACACTAAGATTTTTTTAATAAGGGTATTGTAGCCTAGTAGTAATAAGAATACTGTAGAAATTTGACAGAGATGCTACAGGGATACTATGATTTTAGAAGACTGTATATGGCAATTAGCATTTGCTCTAATGAAACCCCACAACCCAATTTGCTGTTTTCATGTTTTTTTTAGGGTGAAGCATTACTATATTCATTTTCCCTCACACTTGTCTTTTCAAAATACAAGCCAGTCCTCTATATTCTGTTGACGTGTAATTTTTAACCTTTCCTGTAATATGGGAAATTAGATATTGCATTTATTATTATTGCTAGAAAAGGACAGCCCAACCTCCCTAATAAGTGTGAGAAGACAAAAAGCTTCAGGTTTCTGCTATATTTGTGGTTTTAAGTAGGTTTCAAAGCCAGAGTTAAGTGGCTTTGAACCATCACTGTGATGGCTTAGAATTGTCAAGTCTTGAGAATATGAGCTCTAACTCTCATTCTTCTAGCCTGAATCCAGAAATGGGTTTTGAATTTAGACATTATTACATAGAACCAGAATTAATTTATATCTTGGTATATCATGATGTGTTTACACTTCAGTAAGTTTAAGTTTATAAGTCTTAATAACATAGTGTTTCTCAGCAAATTCTATGAGCATTGTCAAATGTGTGAGTTTGGGATATCTCCACTTGTCTTGGGTTGGCGCTGGAGCAGTACCAGTGCACCCATGAAAATACATTTTTCTCAAATGGCTACTGTGAGAAGTGACCAGAGACAGAGCAGAGCAGGCTCAAGCTTAGAAATAAAGAAAAAAAAACCTTTATTAACCTACACTGTAATAAAAGGAACACACAGAAAACAGAATGAAAACCTTCCAAAACATTCCTCCTCCTCCCACCCAATTTCCACCAAACCACAGTGAGACAAAACCTTGGATGCCTGATCAAGTTACCAGCACTCAGGTAATCAATTCTCAGTTCATCAAGGGAGAGAGGAGTCTCTCTTGTGCCATAGTCCTCCACAGGAAACACAGTTGAAACCTCATATGTTTCCATGTCACACATGGCCCTGCCTGGAGAAAGTCTGCCATTGTGACATCCTCTTTCCATGTACAGTTCTCCTGATTTTTACATTTTTTCAATTTGCAGTATGAGGGTGTAGGGTGTACAGAACTTTCATATCTGCATGCAGAGGATAATTTAGTAGCTTCCCTTATCAACATGCAGCTTTTGCAACCAATGGCACCCTGTTTGAGTAAGAGCCACTCAGTCTAAAAAATTATTAGCCACTTCATGCTGTAAGAGTTCCCTTTGTAGCTTCCTGGCAATTATTTTGGATTTAGGATATCTTTTTAAGAAATAAGAAAGATGGAGAGAAACTTTATACAAGGTCCTATAGTGACTAGACAAGGGAGAATGGCTTCAAACTGACAGAGGGCAGAGTTGGATGGGATATCAGGAAGAAATTCTTCCCTAAGAGGGTGGTGAGGCACTGGCCCATGTTTCCCAGAGAAGCTGTGGATGCCCTATCCCCGGAAGTGTCCAAGGCCAGGTTGGATGGGGCTTGGAGCAATATGGTCTGGTGGAAGGTGTCCCTGCCAATGGCAGGGGGTGGAATGGGATGATCAATAAGGTCCCTTCCAATCCAAGCCATTCTGTGGCTCTGTGAAACTTTGGTCTCAAATTATTGGGACCAAAAGGTCTTTTNAAAAAAAAGGAAAAAAAAATTCCTCCGTTTCACCTCTGGGAATGACGTGGTTGAAGTCCTGATCTTTTCAATGGTATCCCTATGGATACACACTCAGCCTTTCATTGGGCTAAGACTCATAAAGGTCCATGGCTCTGCCTCCATGAAGACTTTATTGCTGTACCATCTGATTTGCACGGTAGGCAAGCTCAAAACATGACATATTTTCTCTCTCTGTCTTTTATTTCTAGCAAAAGAGATTTAGACTAAATCTTTTGGAAGAACTGAAGTGCTGAAGTGCATCTGGCTGCCTGGAGCTCAAAGATCCTCAATCTCTGCTCAGTAGCATTCAGGCCTGGGCTCAGGTCTAATCTGGGGATGCCTCTATTTCTACCAGTTATAGTCCAAAAAAATACTTGAACTGGGGCATTGTAGGAACTGCTGTCATGTTAACAAGGGTGAACAACAAGGTGACCAGAGCATTGATTGGAATTGTTGGTTCTCTTTTCCCCCCAAGTGTTCTCTCAGCCACTGGGCCACAAAACCACATCCTTTCTTCTGTCACTGGCTAATTTAGCAAAAAATCTTGGAAGAAGAGTCTTTCTCTCAAGTACGTTCTGATAGTTAAATGATTCACAGTGCCATGTGTGAGTGTAGGATCTGAAATCTTCCTACTCTGGAGTAGGTGGTTGGACTCCCAAGAAACTGGTTGAAGGAAGAGATAGGAGGGGGAAGGAAAGGAAAGCACAGCTTTCATGGAGTATGTTTTGAATGAAACTGGTTAAACACAGATTGGTCTCCAGAACGGGGCTCAGGGAGGTGAAACTCCATGGGAATGAAGCAGGTCTCCTCTTTCGGAGCAAAGTACAAACACATGGAATCAGTAGTGCAGCAAAACACATCAATGCAGCATCTCAGGAAGGAAAGGAGATTTTCTGCTTACGAGTTCTCAAATTTCCTGGCTCTATCATTGAAGGGAAGCACTGGTGCTCACTGTGGTATATTATAACTCTGGAAAAGTATTATGGGTAATATATTGTGTTCTGAAAGGTATGCTTATGTAGTCACATATTTACACATATATACGCATATATAAATATAT
>VXBC01002158.1:52950-77818 GCA_013399945.1 Ploceus nigricollis | reverse complement strand
ATATATAAAAAGGGAAAAAAACAGATCCCTGTGCAGCAACATCCCAGCTTCAAAAACTTTTTGAAAGGGAATTTTCAATGATTTATTTTATATGAGTTACTTTAAAGGTCCCTTCCAACTCGAACTTCCATGATTCCAAGGATGCCTTATCCCAAATCAGAGAGCCTTGGTTCAAACAAGCACAGGGAATGCAGAACTCTCTGTGGTCCAGGCAAACCCAGAGCAGGCTGACACCCAGGGAAGTGCTGTTAGTCCAGTGCCCACCCGTACACTGCACAAATTTAACTGATTGGAAAAGTGGAGGGATTTATTTAGCACATGAGTCCTCTGGGCTGAGGGGATGGATTAAGGAGGTGCAGGTTCACTGCTCCCTTCCCTGGCTGAGGCTGGAAAAAACAGAATTGTTGTGACTGGAGGAGCTCAAACTTCCTTGTGTGTCTGGCCTGGAGAGATAATGAGTCATGTGTGGCCATGGCTGAGCAGCTCTCCACAATCCCAGCTCATTATCTAAATGTCTGATTTGGCTCCTGAGCCCCGAGTTTCCAGGATTTCATTTTCTTTCCTGGGATTTCATTACCTTCCTCGGGCTGAGCTGATCTTTTGACAGGAAAAGCACTTGGATTTCCAAGGTATGGATAGGAAAGAGTGTTTCAGGCTGGGGATAAAGAACATTTTTGTGTGCCTGACTTCCTTTCATGCAGGGCCTCTCCAGGAGCTGCTCGGTGCTCCGTGGCCATGAATGCCAATGGATCCTGTGTATAGGCACATTCCTGCAGTGCTGCAGCCTTGGCAGAGGCGCTGGGAGCCCAGGAGAAAGCAGACACGAAAGGTCATGTCTGTTTAGTTTAGGTCTGCTCAATTCTTCTTTTGAAGAGCTGTAACTGTAGCTGAATGGGCAAAAGTGCCAGAAATGGAGAGTTCCCAGGCAGGAATGGCAGTGCTGGGGCCTGAGGAGCTGGGAATCCTCGGAGGTGCTGGGTTTTTCTCTTTTCACAGCTGCATCACTTCCAATCCCAAACCTGGGAGAGCTCAGGTGACAAGGTCAGTCCTCCTGCTGCTCCCCCTCTGTTGATTTAAATGTGACCCGAGCACTTCCCAAGCACTGCTCCTGCTGCCTCCCTGCCCTTTGAGAGGGAAAACCTCTACACAGGAAGCCTTTTCCTTGGTAAATAACATTTGTGGCCTTTGAAGTCCCTGATAGCCTGGGAAAGCCTTTGAAGGCTCGAGGTGTCCAGTGGGGAAGGGCCTGGACCAGCCCATTCACATGGAGATGAAATTCCTCACATATCTGAGCACGGGCAGTTTCCAAGGTATCTTATCTTGGGGAGTGTCAGGCTCAGGAGAAAAGCTGCTGGATAACAACAGCTCTTCCTGCTCCTTGGGGTCTGTGTGCAGGATTTCATACCTTGGCTGGGAGTTGCAGGAAATGCATCTCATCCCACTGGAAAACTGACTTGGAAGAAGATCAGGCTCTCTGTGGCAATTAGTAAATCAGTCTTGCCTCTTTTTTTTTTTTTTTCCTCTTCTTTTAAATATGTTTGAATATCCATTTCTGCATTTAGGGAGCTGTACTCGTGCTCACCTCATTTGTATTCGTTGCTGCTGTTGAATATGGATGTGAATTATGGAGATCATTCATTCAGTTCTCCCAGCAAGTTGTGCCGCATAAGATTTCCCTGCTTTGTGACTTGCCTGGGGCTGAGGGAATAATTCCTTATCTCTGTTCCCCAGGAGCCCTTTGGCTGCTTATCAGGCAGCTGGGAATCTCCTGCTCCCTCAGTTCTAAGGGCTCTGGGCATGGCAGCTCCTGCAGTTCTTTGGGAACTGATTTATTGGGAAAAACCTTTGGTTTGTGCTGCTCTGAAGAGGCTTTGCTGGTAGCAAAGCTGCAAAAGTAGCACTGGAGAACAAACCTTGAGGAGAAACACAACCCCTGGGACATGAGAGTACCTGGCAATATGTGACTGGATTGTAGAGTCACAGAATCCCGGGATGGTTTGGGTTGGATGGAACTTAAATCTCATTTCATCCCACCCCTGCCATGGCAGGGACACTTCCACTGTCCCAGGCTGCTCCAAGCCTGTCCGTGTTCCAGAGATCCAGGGGCAGCCACAAAGTTTCTGTTCTGATCCAGCAAACTTGGGTTTGATGGTTTGGACAGCTTCATTTTTATGGTCTGAAAAAAAAGACAGAGAAACCTGTAGTACAGAGAAAATGTCTCTGAAACCACAGAAATATGGGTGTTTAGCTGCTCCCACTGTAAATCAGGATGGAATTGGTGCCCCANTGAAACCACAGAAATATGGGTGTTCAGCTGCAACAGGATATCTGGAAACTCCCACTGTAAATCAGGATAGAATTGGTGCCCCGGGGCTTTAAAGGATTTTGGTCTGGATAAAGCTTGAAGTCAAATATAAGAAAGAAAAACCTTTCCCAAGGGGAGTGGGCTTCCAGTAGGCAGTGGGGTCATTTAAATATACAATTATTCTGCATATAAAAGCTGCTGCAATGTTCCAGAAAGCTTTGTGAAATAAGAACTATCAAAGAAATAGTAATTAAAAGTCTCTGTGTCACTCAAATTTATTAAACGGTTGCCATTGAGGTCAGGAAAGAGGGAGGCAGAGAAAATCATGCTGCAATAAATACATATATATAATCCTGAGTGCATACATGGTGTTATCCAGGTTCTGGCTGTTCCAGTTGGAAAAGCTGGGTCTGTCCATGATAAATTAGCTTGTTTATTCCTACCCTGCAGTCGCTTAGGGTAATGAAGCAGAAGCCCTTTGTGTGTGCTCGCTGGGAAGTGCTGGCTGGCTCCGAAGGGGGTAATTGAGTAGAAAAGCAGAATGCTCCCGGTGCCGGGAGAAGTTAAATCCCCCCGAGGTCAGGGGGATTCAGGCTTTAATCAGTGTGGACACAATGCAATTGAGAGTTTCCAAAGGGCTTGTTTATGGTGCTGGAGCGAGGGTCGGTGGTTAATGGGAGAGCTGGAGGTGCTGGGATGAGGAGGTGCAGGATGTGATTCCCAAGGTGAAGGCTGCTGGGGAGCTGAGAGGGGGTGGAAATCCTGGAACTTGAGGGCAGGAGGAAGGAAGTTTTTGAGGCTTCATCACAGGAGCTTTTTGAAGATCTGCTTAATTTATTGAAATTAAAATACTGAGTGATGGTGGCTCTTACCCAAACCTAGGTGTATGTAATATCCCCCCCAAAAATGCTAAAAAATTGAGCTCACTTGGCTCAGTAATTTTTTTTCCCCCTAAAGATTTAAGTCTAAAACCAGAGAAGCAGTGTGGTTTTTATGTCTTTGAGGACCAGCTCCTGAGGGAAGCCCCTTGGACCTTGTTTTCTGCTGTCCTGGTGGGATCAGGCCCTGAGCACCCTGCCCTAACCTCCTGGCTGAACAGTGGTGGCCACACTGGTGAAGGTGTCCAGCTTTCCAAGTATTTGCTGCCTAAAACCATTGCAGGGAGCAGCAGGATCTGCTCTGCCCCTGTAACTTGGGATATGCTTGGGATTTCTGCAGTGAGCTGGGCACCTTTGGAGGCTCAGCTGGAGGAGATGCAGAGGCAGAAATTCGGGGGAAATTTAGATAAATGGATAATGGGAAGGAATTGTTCCTGTGAGGGAGGTGAGGCCCTGGCACAGGGTGCCCAGAGCAGCTGTGGCTGCCCCTGGAGCCCTGGCAGTGCCCAAGGCCAGGCTGGACACTGGGGCTGGGAGCAGCCTGGGACAGTGGGAGGTGTCCCTGCCATGGCAGGGGTTTGGAATGAGACAAACTTTAAGGTCTCTTTCAGTCTATGATCCTGTGGCAGTGCTGGCAGCTCCAGCACCTCCTGCCCATGGCTTTTGGCACTTGGCACTGCTGGTGTCCAACCCCCTGGCACAAGGGGTCTCTGCCCCATGGCTGCTGCCAGCCCCTGGGGCCAGCACTCCCTCCTGGGGGCTCCTGGCTGAGCTGGCTCCCAGAGACCTGCCCTTCCCTGGCTCCTGCCAAGCCTTCCTCTGGAAGCTCTGCTCCCCTCTTACGCCGTGGTACCTGCATTCCTGCAGCTCTCATGGCAGCGAGCAGCACAAGGCTGATGCACTGTGCTGTGCACACAGAGCTGTTCAATTATTCAATTATTTACAGGCTGACAGAGATCCTGGGATCTGTGGGGCTGCTGCACCCCCCGGGCTGGGGGCAGAGGGGCTGGGGCAGCCCTTGGCACCACAGCACAGCCCAAATCCCTGGCTGCGAGCTTTGTTTTGCATAGCACTTTGTAATGCTCTTGGCTGAGTTGGCTGCAGCTCCACAAAGCATTTTTTTCCACTTGGTTCAACGCTCACTTGGATTTAATGGGCCAGGAGCCAAATCAGTAATGGAAGCCAAGTGCCGACGTTTGTTTGGTGCGCGATTCCCGACGAGGAATATGTATAGTAATTGTCTCATGCTCCTCAAAGCTGTAACTTTGGCAGAGGGGAGGCTGCAGGGAGCGTGCCAAGTGTTTAAAATCATAATCAGGCAGTGATGAAAACATGTATTTATGGCTATAATGAGTTGCATCAAAGCGAGAAACATTCGGCTTCTCTGTAGAGGGAACGCTGTCTCTTAATTCAGAAATGCCTTCGAAATCACCCAGAATGTGTCAGAGTTAAAGAGCTCAGAGAGCTCGGCTGAAATGCCTGGCTTACTTCACAGCAATATTCCTGATATTCCCTTCCAGCTGCAGTTTTAGCTGTGGTTACTGGGCTCTGTGTCGGGGCACGGCAATCAACATTTATTGCAGTGTTTGATGCACTATGGGCACATCATGAGTGTCCTGTAACCCTGGACTTGCAGCTGCATTTGTGTTTGTTTGTTGAATGCTTTGTTTCATTCTACTTTGCTGCTTCTTGATGTAGTATTTAGGGTGGATATTGGGCAGGGTTCTTCCCCCAGAGGGTGCGGGCACTGCCCAGATCCCCAGGGAATGGGCACAGCCCTGAGGCTGCCAGAGCAGCTCCAGGAGGGTTTGGAGAGTGCTCCAGGGATGCTCAGGGTGGGATTATTGGGGTGTCTGTGCAGGGTAGGAGTTGGACCAATGATCCTTGTGAGTCCCTTCTAACTCAGGATATGTCCTGATTCTTATATCAAGAACTTGTTTGGTTTTGGGGTTGTTTTAATGTCTGAGTGTTTTGTGATTCCTGCATGCAGCAAGGGTTTGGGATGCAGCAGTGCAACAATGCATCGCAGAGAGCTGGGATCAATCTGGGAGTACTCCTGAATCCTTTCAGTGGGAAAAGCCCTCTGAGGTCAGCGAGTCCAACCATTAACCCACCTGCTCATGCCAGTCCCCTGGAGCCCACCCTTATCCCGGCATCCCTGAGCCTTTGGAGCTGGAAGAAACTCAGTGCTGTGAAAAAATGGAAAAAATGCAGTTCATAAACATTTGGCTTTTGAATAACTTCCTCCTGCCTGGCGTTGAGTCACCGCTCCCTGCCCGTGGGAAGCCGTGTGGATGTCACCCTGTGCCGAGGTGGCACGCTGGGCAAGGTGCTCCACAGGGCTCCTGGCTGCCATCCCAAACGGCTCCAGAGCTGTTGGGATGATCCTGCTGTGCCCAAATTACAAGGGAGCCAGGGCTGAATCATCTGGGTGTAGCAGCGCAGGGCTGGGGGCAGCCAGGAGCCCTGGCTGGGAGAGTGAAGCTTGCTGGGGTTGTTTTCCTCCTTGGAATACTGGGAGTTTGTAGGGTGGTGTTATTGCTGCCGGAGTTTTTGGGGGGGCTGTGATCTGTAAGGGAAGTCCTGGATGATCAGAATGAGGATGGTGACAACATGAAAATCCCCTTCTGCAGAGTCTCACTTCCCATGCCACTCACTGCCCTGGAGGAAAATCCTCCTGCCCAAGGAAATGTGTGGCCTTGCATGGTGCAGATCCCCATGGTAAATCCTGCCCTGCCCTGCAGGACCACGAGGTTTGGGGTTAGTTTATCCATCCAGGTTTCTCTAGGCACATGCTTTCTGTGTGGATTTGCTTGAGTGAGCACAGGGAAAGGAAAAGGTTTCAGTAAATCAGGCTGATTTTGTGTGACCGAGGTATCTGAGACTGAACCAGCAGATCCCAGCTCTTCAATTAATCCTAATTTGATCCCACTACAAAGTCAGTAATACATCTGTGGATGTAATAAACTTAATTACTTGACTGTGAGATCAAAGAGCTGTGAAGGAGCACCACTGGGTGCATTTGTTTTAAATTGCCTTCAAAGAGTCGAGCGGGGAGCTGCGAGTTTTGGTGGGGAAGCCGCTGTATCAGATGTCTGCAGATGCTACAAGTGTGGTTCTCTTGCATTGCCAGCTCCCAGCCCCACGACAGCTGTTCCCTACATGTCAGTGAAGTGCATTGACGTGAGGAAGAACCACCACAAAACCAAGTGGCTGATGCCCTGGGGACCCAACCACTGCAAGAAGCTGAAGGACTTCGATGAGGCCGTGAGTCGGCAGATCGAGGCCAACGACATCGTGTTCGCCGTGCACATCCCGCTGCCCAGCAAGGAGATGAGCCCCTGGTTCCAGTTCATGCTCTTCATCATGCAGCTGGACATCGCCTTCAAGATGGACAACGACCTCAGTAAGTGACTGGCAGAGGGAGCTGCTGCCTGGCTCTCATTTCCCAGTGTGCCTCCCCTGAAGGGGTTTTTACCTCGTGCCGTGAGTTGTGTTGGTGGCACACAGTGAGGTGGTGCTGGAGCACTTTCTGGATCTGGGAAGTGGTGATCCTGGAGTGGTTTGGGTTGGGAGGGACCTCAAAGCCCATCCAGTGCCATCCCTGCCATGGGCAGGGACACCTCCCACTGTCCCAGGCTGCTCCAACCTGGCCTTGGACACTGCAGGGATCCAGGGACAGCCACAGCTGCTCTGGGCACCCTGTGCCAGTGCCTGCCCACCCTCCCAGCCAGGAATTCCTTCCCAATATCTAACTTTAATTTCCCTTCTCTCCGTTTGAAGCTATTACATAAATACTAAATAAATACATAACACCCTCTCCACCCCACACATAAAACACATAACTCCCCCCTAAACTCAGAAATAATCCTGCACTAAAACCTGCAAAATTATGTTGAGAGCAGCAAGGGCAGGACTGCTCTGGCCCTCCCTGGAAGGGAAGTTGTCCATGTGTTTGCATGTTTTAAAGTGTTTGGGGAAAATCCCTCTCTAACTGTAAGCTACAGTGGATAAACAATTTGCTTTCCAGACTGGTTGAGCTGGGTGTGTGGAGCTCCTGCCCCGGCTCCAGCCTGGCTGTGGGGCTGGCTCCATGCTCAGGGATCCATGGGGTGGAATCACTTCAGGGAGTTCGTTGGGGTTAGGAGCTTTTTTAGCCGTCTTTGTGTCCTTGACCCCTTCCTGCTCAGTGTGGAACTGTTCCTCCAGCTATTTATCCTAAAATCCCAACCGGTTCGGGTTGGGAAGGACCTCAGAGCTCCAGTTCCACCCCCTGCCATGGGCAGGGACACTTTCCACTGTCCCAGGTTGTTCCAAGCCCCATCCAACCTTCAGCACTTGCAGAGATGGAGCAGGGATGATTTAACGCATTAAGATAAGTTAGAAATGAGATTGTAGAAAGCTTTCACCTGTGTTCTTATCCCTGTAATTATCTCTGAAATATGAGAGAGCAGCTTTGTGCCTTTATTAAGGCCTCACCTCCTTCCACTTGGACAGATGATTGCATTAGGGAAACAGCTCTTCATTCCAAGGATTTTCAAGCTGAACCACCATGCTGGAGTCAGGAGCTGGCTGAGCCCTTGGAGCAGGCTGCTGGATTGCTAACCCAGCCTCTGGCAGCATTTCTGCTGCAAGAGCAGAGCCTTTGCTTCAGCCTTGTGCCCTTCAGTGACTGAGTTCTGCAAAGGTGGGAGGGTTTTTTGAGATCTCAAAGCAGAAAAGCTCACCTAGGGCCACCCCGTGGGTAATATAAAGGAGGTTTGGGGGTTGTCCAATGCTTTGTACCAAGCTGAAGGCAGGTGTAAATTACCTGCAGAATCTCAGGAGCTAGTAACACATTTCTTGCTTGCTAGATTGTGTTGTAACAGCTCTTGAAGAAATAAACAGAAGGCGTGTTAAGCTGAATTAATTGCATGTGTGTGTCTGTCCCCTGCTGTTCAATGAAAGGGCCTCATTGATCAGGTCACTGGGATCAGCTCCTCGAGAGGGACAGTGATAAGGGTGTGAAATAACCTCAGTTCTTCTTTTAAAGCAACAATTCAAGTTTCCTCTCTCTGGCGCTCTGAGCCCTCTAGGCCTCCTCCTCCTCCTCCTGCTGTGGCCGATGCCAGCCGGGGCTGGTGCCAAACCAGGGCCACTCCTGGAAGGCACCACAGCTGCCGAAGCCTCCGGCCACTGTCCTGAAAACTGTCTTGGAGCTGCCTCAGATCATCCAGGAAAGCAGCACTGCTGGGAACTGCACAAGATTTATCCTCCTGAAGGAGCTGCTGCCTGGGGCACATCCTGCTCTCCTGGCTCCTGTAGCTCCACTGCAGGGTCTGAAGGTGCTGTGCAGGGTCCTGGGCTCTGCCAGCTCCCCTTGGCCTTCACCAGGGAGGTTTCTGAGCCACATCAAACCGTCTCCTGCTTTTTTCCTCAAAGGCCCTTGGTTGTCCTCTTTCCCCTGCAATTCCTAAGCAAGGCCAAGGCACAGAGTAAACCTGCATTCGATTTTTTTCAGGGTGCTGGGTGCCAAAACCCTCCTGGGGCAGGGGCAGCTGGGGCTGTGCCTGTTGGGAAATGTTGGTGACTCATGGCTGACTCCTCATCCACGGAGAGCTGGAGTCAGCCTTGTGTCAGCTCTCCCCATCCAGAACCTGTGTCAGCTCTCCTCTTGCAGGACCTGCCATCTCTCCTCATCCAGCCAGAAAGGGTTTTCCTGGGACAGAGGAGAAGGGCAGCCCTGGCAAGGTGCCCTGAGAGAGCCTGGCAGGGGCTGAGCCTCCTGGAATACCCAGTGGAATCTCACCTTTCAGAGGAGCAACCAACCCTCATGACCTTCACCTTGGGAACTCCCTCTGGACTTCCAGTGGTTTTGAAACACAGATTTTTTGGAATGCAGATGTTTAGAAGCTGAGTTTGTCCTTCCCAGAGAGCTGTGAGAGACTCAGACTGTTCCTCTGAGGAGGAGGCTATTTCTGTGCTGTCCCTTTCCTTTCTTGATGCATTGTGCACTCAATTATTAAAACCCCTTCCCAGAACTGGGAAAGGAGGGGGCCAGAGGAAGGAGATGGAGTTTCTTTTCATCTGGAAAGCAACTGTGTACAGTGAGAGGGCAGAGTGCTGCGGACTCCTTTTCTAATCCATCCAGCCTTGGGCTTTTTGGTAGGTTTTGTAATTTTAGGGAGCTAGTGAAGCATGGAAGTGTAATGGAAATAATTCCAGCATTTCTGCTTGCCTGCCATAGGCTTCTCCCCAGCCAGCTGTGTTAGTGTGCAGCTGGCACAGAGCCCCCTCCTGAAACAACTCCACTATTTTTAGGCCATTGTAATGTGAGTGAAGATATCCTGGGCAAGTATTGTCCTATAAAGTGATTCATGGAAAAGCTCCTGGGCAGTAAAATGCCAGTGGGAAAAATGACACTAGTGGTGCTTGGAGCCTGAGCAGGGAGTCCCTCACTGTGGGGGGTCACAGAGCTCAGGGCTGGGAAACCTCCAGGAGCGTGTCTTGTCCTCATTTGGGTTGGAAGGACCTCAAAGTCCACCCAGTGCCACCCCTGCCATGGCAGGGACACCTCCCACTGTCCCAGGCTGCTCCAGCCCCAGTGTCCAGCCTGGCCTTGGGCACTGCCAGGGATCCAGGGGCAGCCACAGCTGCTCTGGGCACCTGTGCCAGGGCCTGCCCACCCTCCCAGGGAAGGATTTATCCCTGATAAATCTGATCCTGCTCCCTCTCAGTTTAATGCTGTGCAGGAAGAGGGCACCCTCCCCTCCCCAGAAAATTGTCTATTCACCATCTGATTAATGGGAATCAGGCACAAATCTTCTTAAGATTTGGTTCTCTGTCACTGTCCTCATTTGTTCCTCAGGGACAATGGGAGTTGCTGATGGAAGCCTGGCATAGGATTATCATGGAATCATTTAGGTTGGAAAAGACCTTTAAGATGGAGTCCAACCACTAACACAGCTCTGCCGTCAGTCTGCTGTGCTGAAATATATGGATATATGGATATATCTGTATTTTATGTTGACAGCCCTGAAGGGTCTTTGCACAAAACTCATTTCCAAGGGGAGGTGTCACCCCAGCAGAGAGACTGATGGAATTCCAGAGGGAGCCTCTAATCCATTGGCCTGGAAAGGCACGCAGCAGTTCATCTTCTGCCTTCTGGTTTTCATACTCCATGGCAGCAGCAACATTTGGACTGCAAAAATGAAATACTGAAAGCTGTTTTGCTTGGATTAAATCCCAAGCATTCCAGTTGGTTTTATGGCTTCTGAAATGGAGTTCATGGTTCTTTTTAGCCGGGCCAAGTTCAACCTTATGTTCCCATTTATCTGTTTTGCTGGTCTCCTAAACAGCGGATCTGAGATGGCAAATTCGTGTTTCATGGAAACCCAACTCCTGGCAGCTCTGGAAAGGGACTGCATATGGATCTGGATGGCGCAGGTCACGTGCACCAGAAAATGCTCAGAAAAATCCTCAAGTGTCCACATCAGATGCACAACCCGGCCACCTCCAAAGGGCGTAAAAATAGAACTGCCAACCGCAGATCCCATCCACGCCCCTTCCCATCCGGTGGGATGAGTGTGCCACCACGTATTCCCAACAAAAATACAGCTGAAAAGATGGGTTCTGGAGCCATCTCCCCACACTTCACAATGGATGGTTCTGGAGCCATCTCCCAGTGCTTCTCCATGGCAGATGGTTCTGGAGCCATCTCCCAATGTTTCTCCAAGGTGGATGGTCCTGGAGCTTTTCCAGCAGCTGTGGCTGTTAAGGGTTTGGTGCCCTACAAAAGGAGGCTGGGCAGTAACATGCACATGTTCATTTTGGAGCATGTTCCTCATTCAGAGCCTTCCCTGGGATCTGTGCCTGGTAAACAGGAGGATTTTCCAGCTGGTGGAGCTGGTACAGACTTGCCTCAGGTTTTTAAACGTGTTGATGCTCCTTGGCAGCCCCAGCTGCAGCTCCACTGCATGAACTCGCTCAGTTATGGCTCCTCAGTGAGCCTGATGGTTCTGGAATGAGCCTGATCAAGCCTTATTCCCTCCTGGCAGCAAGGAGCCCCTGGCAGTGTCCTGCCAGGAGCACCTTTCCCAGCAGCTGTATCCCAGACTGTCGCTGTGCACACATCCAGGAGGGGACGAGCTGCTGGTCCCACAGGGATGTGTGACCTTGCCAGGCCATGAGCTCCGTGTGTGTCACTGGCATGCGAGCTGGGCCATCTCCAGAGGCAGGAACAAGTCAGGGCAGGTGTGGAGGAGCAGGGGAGGGCTCTAAAATGTTCTGTAGGCGAGGAAGGGAGAGCTCCAAAACCCTTCTGTAGAACAACTGAAGCTAAACAAGATGCATAGAAAACATCAATGCTCTTATGTATGGCTGGTTCTGAGGTTTTTTTCCCAGCTAGGCCATCATAGCTCAGCTTCAGTTCGTTAATTATTTTCGTAAAGGAACTTTGTGCCGTGTTTTTTAATTACTCTGGGAGCCTTCTGAGCCTCCTGTCTCCTTGCTGTTGCAGAGGAAAACGCAGAGATCACCCTGGATGTGTCGCTGGCCTATCGTGATGACATGTTCGATGACTGGGAGGAAATAGCACATGCCATAGAGATCAGGAAGCTGAAGTGCACCTTTGGCTCTCCAAAAGTAAGGAATTTGAATGACACTGGTGGTGGGGGTGAGTGGGAGTTGTCCTCTTCCAATCACAGAACCACAGAATCGCCCTTTCCATGAAAAAATTTTCCCCAATATCCAACCTAAACTCCCCTGGCATGACCTGAGACCGTTTTCTCTTGTCCTGTCACTTTTTATCTGGGAGACAAGACCAATCCCCACCTGGCTCCCACCTCCTGTTAGGGAGCTGTACAGGGTTCGTCTTGGAAGGCTCCCATTGAAGCCTGAAACGTGAACTTGTTTGAGGTCAGACCTTACCTACTCAGTGATCCTAAACAATCAAGAACATGAGGAGAAGTGTCCCTCAGCCACTGTCTCACACAGCTCTGGGTGCTCCCAGTGCTCCCAGTTGGAGGGCTCTGTGGTGTGCTGGTCCCGGGGGCTGAGGGCCGTGGTTCTGCTCCTCCCTTTGCAGACGGTGGAGTCCGAGGGCCGTCACTACGACTGTGACTTCCTGCCCTTCATGGAGATCGGCAGCGTGGCACACAAGTACTACCTCATCAACATCCGCCTGCCCGTCAACGACAGGAAGGGCATCAACGTGGGCATCGGCGAGATCAAGGACATCCGCCTCGTGGTGAGCGTCCTGTCCCTCCTCTGCCACCCGGCACCTGTGCCCGGGCTGCTGCAGCTCCTGCCCTAGCTCCTCTGCCTCCAGGGGCACTGTCCTCCTCCCTAGGAATGCCCTGCTCTTCTCAGGAGCCCTCTCTAGGCCTCCAGAGCCGGCTTCTTCCCAAGGCTCCGAGCTCCCTGTGTCCTCCGCTTCCCACCACAGTCGGCCTGGGATGCAGAGTCCTTCTTACGGACAGGAGCTAAGGAGGAACAGGAGGGTTCAGAGGGGGCCTGGTCTGTCCTGGAGTTGGCTGTGGCCATGTGTGGGAAGGCTGTCAGTGATCCTTGCTCTGCCCACCCTCGAGGCTGGGTGAGCAGGGACGCTTTTCCCAGCTGGAGCCCTCCCACCACGGCTGCGGTGGCTGCAGACAGCGGTGGGAGGACGCGTGGCTGGAGAAACATGTTAATGAGCCAGTGCTCTTCCCACCAGGGGTGACTTGGCTCCATGAGGATCTTGTTACTTGTCTGGGAGTAATTCTGCCAGCTTTTTCCATGCTGTTTCAGAATTCCCTCTCTCCCTCGCCATGGAAGCCGTGTCTGCTGGCATTTGTTCTCAGACCTTCTGGAACCAGTCCAGGTGGCCTGGGGGCTCAGTGGGCACCCGTTCTCTGTCCATCATTGGCCAAATCATTGGGATGCACTTCCATGTGTGTGCCTCTCCTGACAATCCATGAGGAGAAGCACAGGATGATGATATCAAACCCTGTACCCTGGTTTTCCTCAGGGCATCCATCAGAACGGAGGTTTCACCAAGGTGTGGTTTGCCATGAAGACCTTCCTGACGCCCAGCATTCTGATCATCATGGTGTGGTACTGGAGGAGGATCACGCTGATGACACGTGCCCCTGTCCTGCTAGAGAAGTGAGTAGGGGCCCATGGTGGCCCAGGGGACCCACTGAGGTGGTCATTGCTCCCAGGCAGAGCCCATGGTTGGGAGATAGGAATTGTCTCTTCTCCATCCCCTCCCTCCACCCAGGCACCCTGGGAGCTGGAGACCTCCACAGCTTCTCTCTTCTTTCCTGTTAAACCCCTGGAGAAAAAGGAGCTGCTCTGAGGAGCTCAGTCCTAGGGGGTTTGGTGGCAGCAGGTGACACTTCCCAAGAAGTGCTGGATTTCCTTCTGTTGCTCTCCACGCACAGCTTTGGCTTTTGGGGCTCTGTCCTTCCCTCCCACACTGGACAGAGATGGTGTTTGTGCCTCTCCAGGGTCATCTTTGCTCTGGGAATTTCCATGACGTTCATTAACATCCCCGTGGAGTGGTTTTCTATCGGATTTGACTGGACTTGGATGCTGCTCTTCGGAGACATTCGACAGGGCATCTTCTATGCCATGCTGCTCTCGTTTTGGATCATCTTCTGCGGGGAGCACATGATGGTGGGTACCACACCCGTGGGAAGGTGGTTTCCAGCCCCGCTTCCAGGAAAACCTGGCAGCTGATGGTTGGAAATGATGCTGTGGGGACTTGCACCAGCTGAGGGGATTTCAGGCTAACTTGCTTTTCCTTTTTCTCCTCCTCCCCACCTGGTGACCAGGACCAGAACGAGCGGAATCGGCTCTCGGGCTACTGGAAGCAGGTTGGACCCATCGCTGTGGGCTCCTTCTGCCTCTTCATCTTCGACATGTGCGAGAGGTGGGTGCAGCTGCACTGCCCAGGCTTGGCCATCCCAGAGCAGTGGTTCCTGGCCACCTCCTGCAGCAGGGACCAGCAGTTCAACCCCACGGCTGGATGCACAGCCCCAGAGCCAGGGGAGGTTCCTGTGGGTGCTCCCAAGTGTGCTGGCTGTGGAAACACTTCCCACCTCACCTTCTCCTCACCCACATGGGAAAGCAGCACAGCTGGCTTTTCCTCTGCAGAACCTTGGGGAAAGGTTCTTCCCCCAGAGGGTGCTGGGCACTGAACAGAGCCCCAGGGAATGGGCATGGCCCCGAGGCTGCCAGAGCTCCAGGAACACTGGGACAATGCTCTCAGCCACAGGGTGGGATTTTTGGGGTGTCTGTGCAGGGCAGGAGCTGGATCAGTGGTTCCTGTGGGTCCTTCCAACTCAGGATGTTCCCTGATTCTGTGATTCCCAGGCTGCAGGGTGGACAAGGGGCCCTCTGAGCCTTCTGACAGCTGGTGTTTTCTCTCCTCTCTGCAGGGGAGTGCAGCTCAAGAACCCCTTCTACAGCATCTGGACCACCGAGGTGGGCACGGAGCTGGCTGTATCCTTCCCCTGGATCGTGGGAAAGGGAGGTGCTCCCTCCTGCCAGGTCCCTGGGAGGTGTGGGCAAACTCCCTGCTTTTGGGGGGCAGGGGCTGGCTCAGGCACTGCAGGAGATCACTGGGGAACTGAATATGGGAATCACCTGGATAATGTTTTCTAGGCTTTCCTGTTAGTTTGTACCATTTTCCCTTAACTTCCTCTGCACAGATGGCCTTTATTATAGTCGCAGGGATCTGCCTGTGCCTCTATTTTCTCTTCCTGTGTTTCATGGTCTTCCAAGTGTTCAGAAACATCAGTGGGAAGCAGTCGAGCCTCCCTGCCATGAGCAAGGCTCGCCGCCTTCACTACGAGGTAAGGGTCCCCCTTGGGGCACAGATTCCTTGTTTTTAAAAGACATTTTGGACCTCAGAGTCTGTTCTGAGACCCCCTTTATCCATAATCTCCTCATACTTCCATTTCTCCTCCTCTAATATTAATTTTTGTGTTTGATGGGAGGTCTTGCTAAGACCATCTGGTTTTTCACGGTATAAATTTGGATTTTTGGGGTCATCGTTTCCTTGCGAAGTTGCTGGAGGGTCAAAGCACAACACATTCCCCCCATTATCCCCATTTTTAGCCCATGATTTTGTATGTTTTTCTGTCCTACCTGATTTGTCTGCTGCCAAACCTGAGGAGCTCACTCTCAGTGCTTAACCTGCTTCTACAGGGGTGCTAATATTTATCCCCAAAGTAGTTCTGTTAAATTATGGTCACTTCTTCTTTAAACAAGTTGTAATCTCCCATCAGGAATGCACGTAAAAAATTAGAAAATTGGGACTGAAAGAATGTGAAGCAGATACTGAGTGTTTTTCCCTCTAGCAGGAGGCACAGGGGTTCAGCTTGTGGTGCAGAGCTGCTGCTGCCACACTCCACACCCAGACATCTGGGGAGCACAGATCTGGTGTGGAAGAGTTAAATTAATAGTCCTTTGTTGTCGTGGTGTGGCAGGATAATTACGCAGACACTGACATTTCCACCTAAATTCCAGAACCAGGTTAAAATAAACCCACGCACTCACCCAAAACCAAAAGAATTTGTAAGTAAAAATGTAGAAGCAGTGAAAGCAGGGGCAGTGGGCAGTGGGATTGCCAGCCAAGGAGTTTGTCTTGGAATCTCCATTCTGTGCTAGCCAGTCAGGTTTTGCAGACGTTGGGATCGCTGCAGCTCCCTCCCAGCCGGGCTGGGGGTGAGGATGAGTGTGGTGAGACTCCGAGCCCACGCTGGGGCACGACCCCACCACGTGTTTGTTTTACAAGAGCCGTGAGCTGTCGGGCCGTGCCCCCTGCAGCCCGGCTCACACCGACGTGCCACCTCTTCCACTTAATTAACTGCTGCTCAATCAGTCACCAGCAAATGTCATGGAAAGGCAGCGCTGTCCAGACGTGCCCACCCTGCGCGGAGCTTCCGGCAGGAGCGCAGACGTGTGGGGAGCGGAGGATATGGGCTGTGCTGAGCACGGCACAGGAGTGGGTGGAGGTTGTTTTGCTTTGGGGTTTCGTGGGTTGGACCCTTGTTTTATTTTTTATTTTTTATCCTCGTGTCTTGTCTATCCTAAAACCAAAAATGGGTTTTGTGGATTCTGTTAATGTGACCAGTGACATTTCTCTCTAAACAGGGGCTGATTTTTAGGTTCAAGTTCCTGATGCTCATCACCCTGGCCTGTGCAGCCATGACCGTCATCTTCTTCATCGTGAGCCAGGTGAGGGGTGGCTCTGGGCTCCCCGGGAGAGCATCAGCCGCCGCTTCCCAGCCGCTCCCGACGCCGCTCATCGCTGGTCAGACAGGACTGGCCTGTTCTGAGCACGTTTGATAACGAGTTGCTTTTGAAGAAGTTGTTTTGGTTTATTTGAAGCTCTGCCATGCACTTGCTGAGGCTGGAGCCGGCACAAAGGCCCTTGGCTCCCAGGGAGCGCTGGGGCTGCGCCGTGCGGAAATCGGCCAACAGGCTTTAGTCATTTCTGAGAACTCAATGAGAGGAAAATGTTCTGTTCGCACTGAAACACTCGGGTGGCTTTGTGTGCCCACAGAGATGTGACAGCATCCAACCTTCCCTGGGCTGACTGCAGCCCTGCTGTGCCCAGCAGTAGCTGTACCTGTTTGTCCTGAGCTCTGATGTCACCTCTGTACGAATGAGCTTTTATCACTGCTTGAATCATGGAGTCACAGACTGGCTTGGGCTGGAAGGGACCTTAAAGGCCATCTCATGGGCAGGGACACCTCCCACTGTCCCAGGCTGCTCTGAGTCCCAGTGTCCAACCTGGCCTTGGACACTGCCATGGATCCAGGAGCAGCCACAGCTGCTCTGGGTACCCTGTGCCAGGGCCTCCCACCCTCCCAGGGAACAATTCCTGCCCAATATCCCATCCAGCCCTGCCTGTGGCAGTGGGAGCCATTCCCTGTTCTTCTGGAGCCCCTTTAGGCCCTGGAAGGGCTCTGAGCTCTCCCTGGATCTTTTGCTTCTCCAGGTGAACACCCCCAGCTCTCCCAGCCTGGCTCCATGGCAGAGGGGTTCCAGCCCTCAGAGCATCTCCATGGCTCTCTTTTTAAGCTACTGTAGTTTTTTTCTTGGCCTTTATGTTGTTCTTTAACAGAAAGCAACATTGCAGCCTGAGCAGTCTGTGTATCTTCAAGGAATATTAATATTGATGATATTTGCATGGATGTTGACAGCCCTCAGCGTGTGGCAGGTTGGTGCTGTCAGCCTGGCCCCTCCTCAGCCAGCCGTGCTCAGCACATCAATTCCCCCATTATTCACGCTGGTTTTCCTGCTATAAAAGGTTTATTTTTAGCAGGTGGATGCTTTGGGATGTCAGTGGTGTCCCCAGGTAGTGCCCTTTGTGTGCCAATCTGTGCTGAGCACATGCTTGTGGCGGGTGTATCACAGAGCGCAGCGGTTCGGTCACAGTAAATGAGACATCAGAGCTGAAGAAGTCCTGAGGGAATCATTCTGTCAGGAGCATTTTCTCCCTGCAGACTGAGTCTGGAGATGGAATCCCAGCCTGACTTCTGCCTCACTGAACCCATTACACTCCATTTCCTCCATCCTGTTGAATTGATGCTGTTCTCACGGATGTGCTCCAAGGCTGTGTCTTTACAGAATTTGCTCTTCCTGATGGCCTGTCCATGTCTATTTTCCCTGGACAGGTGACAGAAGGCCACTGGAAGTGGGGGGACATCACGATCCAGGTGAACAGCGCCTTCTTCACCGGCATCTACGGGATGTGGAATCTCTACGTGTTCGCCCTCATGTTCCTGTACGCTCCATCCCACAAGAACTACGGCGAAGACCAGTCCAATGGTAAATGTCCCCAAAGGACCTGAGGGCTCTCATGGGGACAAAGAGGTACAAAGTAGGAGGTGCCTTCTGTGCCTTTCTTCTTGGCCCAAGTGCACACTCAGCGCCTTGAAAAGTTTTACAAATGATGGTTTGGGTTTCCAAGCAGGCACTTGAATTAATAGCTGGGTTAGACAGGTTTGACTTTTAGCCAAGGCTGGCTGGAACCTTCGGGGTGGTTTTTGTGCCTTTTAGCATTGCCCAGATGGAACTGCATAGCTCAGATGGAGGGATGAGGAGTGGAGAAAATAGACCCTCCTGTCAGGGAGTTGTGGAGAGCCAGATGGTTCCGCCTGAGCCTTCTTTTCTCCAGGCTGAGCCCCTTTCCCAGCTCCCTCAGCCACTCCTGGGGCTCCAGCCCCTTCCCCAGCTCCGTTCCCTTCTCTGGACATGCTACAGCCCCTCAATGTGTTTCTTGTGCTTCCATTTAAATAACTGTAAATAAAATAATTTATAGGAAAGTCGCTGGTCCGTGGCTTAGGCAGCTGAGCGGCTGGAGGGAATAAACTGGATCTTTTCCTTTGGAATAGTCCCATATTTTATTGTGAGACCGCACTGATGGAACACCTTTGTTTCTCAGGTGACCTGGGGGTGAACAGCGGGGAGGAGCTGCAGCTCACCACCACCATCACCCACGTGGACGGGCCCACGGAGGTGTACAAGCTGGCTCGGAAGGAGGCTCAGGAGTGACACGGAGGTGCCTCAGCAGAGACCGGCCTGGGGTGGGGAGCAGAGGACACACGAGTCCCTCTGGCTGGAGACCCCTCTGGCCGCATCCGCTCCTCGAGCACCCCGTCCCTGGTGCATTCACAGAGCAGCGACAGCGAGCAGAACATTTGTAACTCTTTACTATGGTGTAGTTATTCCTGGGGGGAGGGCTGTGTATATTGTCTTACACTCGGGCACGTAAAACCCTGCTGGAAGGGCACTGAGGTTGCAAAGTCGCAGGTCCGGATGTGGGGCCGGGGCAGAGCTGCCGTGGGGCTGGTTTGATTTTGCGGGGTGCATAAAGGTGCTGCAGGGAGCTCAGTCAGGAGCACGTGCTCAGTACTCTGGGTTTGCTCCTGTGTGCAACTTGTGCAAAGTGTTGGTTGCCGGGGGGAGCCTTGTTGTAAAAGCATTTAATTCCACCACTGTAGCTGTACCGACCCTTGTCTGAGTCTTTGGGGCAGCCCTGCAGCCAACCTCTGTCGCTGGATGAAGCACAGCTGGGAGAGGAGTAGGCTGTTAGTAAGGCTTTAGTAGAGCAGTGACTGCTTTCTCAGCAGGTTTTACAGCTGTTTGCTGGATACAGGGAATGGCCAGCCTGGATGCTGAGCTGAGTTGCAGGAGAACAGAGCACTCCTGACCCAAGTTCCCAGCTGGCTGATCCCACAGCCAGCTTCTCCCTGTTCTCAGTCCCTTTGGCTTCCCGTGCTTTTGTGGCTTCCTCCACCTTCCCCTTTTGTTACAGTGCATCCCTGCGAGCTGGGCAGTCTCTGTGCACTGCCAGGCTGGAACAGAGCTGGATTCTTCCAGGGATTATCGGACTTGAAAGAATCCGCTGGTCACACACTAATGTGGATCTTTGCTTTCCCAGAGCAGAGGCGGGCGCTGGGCTCACTCAGCCCCGTGCTGGGAGGCCTTTGGCAAAGAGAGGGGAGTGGGAGCTGTTCTGGGGTGGAGGCTTGAGCTGAACCCTGCTGGGCCCAATTCAGAGAAGCGAATGGTGGGGAAGGGTCTGTGCTGCTCAGGGCACACCTTCCATGGCCTGGAGCGTCCAGAGAGCCTCATGAGCGGGCAGCAGTAAATGTGTTAACTGCTGGTAACATGTAACTCACCCTCCCATTTCTGGCCCTACAAGATAACAATCTGCTGCTGCTGAGCATTGCTGAATCATTATAGAGGAGGCAGAGAGGGGAAACATTCCTGTCAGCCCAGGTACCATCACGATTCCAGGTACCATAACAATTCCCACCCCAGAATTTATTCATTTACCCTCATCCATTTATTAAAGCTCAGTACTATGAAAAAAGAGAGGGTGGCACCACAAGATCACCTTGCATGGGTTTGATTGCTGGGCACTGTCACATGGGGCTCCCCCAGGCAGGACGTGTCACACTGGGCAGACCCCTCTGCCAAAGGCTTGCTCCCTGTGTATTAATTGCAGCTCCTACTGGATTTTCTTAAAGCAATTGTTTGTTGTGTTCGCCCTCCCTGGGATCCCCAGCTTCCCCTGCCCCTGGAGGCAAAGCAGGTCCAAGCAGTGTTCCTACTTGTAGTATTACTCCATTAGAAGTGAATTAAATCGACGCACATCCCTGTAACCCCGGAACGTTCCCAGCTGAACACTCGACTTTGCAACTTTACCATCCCTTTTCCCTTGGGTTCTTACGTGATATTTATGTTGTTCCCATAGCTGTGTCCATGGGTTCTTTTCCAGCTTAGACTATAGCATTGTGTTTTGTAAAGGCTCCCCTCGAATGGGGAGCTGCAGCTTTCAAACCAAATTTTGTGTCAAACACTAACAATTTGTTTACGGGGCGCGTGTGCGTGTGTGTGTGGGTTTTTTATTTCTTCATTCCTCAGCCCAACTCATATGTCTCAGAAATAGTCCCTGGGTCTTATTAAAATATATCCTTTTTTTTTGTTTAGGTTGAGTTCAGTTTTTACAGAACGCTTTAAGCAACCTGGAAAACATGTAGGTTTGTTAATTTAAATAAAATATACAATATTGTGGATTTGTCATTGGAATTTCTCCTCGTCTCCAGTCTCCTCTGGCAGCGGGAAGCCATTCCCCCTTGTCCCGTCCTTCCAGACCCTCATCCAAAGTCCCTCTCCAGCTCTCCTGGAGCCCTTTAATTATGGGAAGGGGCTCTTAAGGTCTCCCTGGAGCCTTCTCTTCTCCAGGCTGAACAACCCTGCAGGGTTTTCCTTCCTGTCCCTGCTTGCCAGCCCTGGAGTTGTCACAGCTGTGCTGTGACCTTTGTGTGTTGGCCATCACCCCACTGCAGCGTAGATTTGGGCATCACCCTCCATCTGCTCCCATATTTCAAGGTGCTGCTGCCCAGTGCTTGGAGCCTGCTCTCCCCATGTTGTCTTGCTGTCTGTAATCCAGGGAAAAATAAATTTTTAAAAAGTGTTGGTGTCTTCTCCCAGGGAGCAAGTGACAGGACAACAGGAAACAGGGGAGGTTTCAACTGAATATTTGGGAAAATTTTTTCATGGAAAGAGTTGCCCAGCCCTGGCACAGCTGCCCAGGGCAGGGGTGGAGTTCCCATCCCTGGAGAGATTTGAAAGGCGTGCGGATGTGGCACTTGGGGACACAGGGCAGTGGTGGCCTTAGCAGTGCTGAGGGAGTGACTGGACTCAGTGTTCTGAGAGGGCTTTTCCAACCTAAATAATTCTTCAACTTGCACTCAGAGACTAGTGGAAAATTTTATGAAAACAGACAAAGTTCAGTATCAAGAGTCCCCTTGCAGGAGGGCCTGCCCTGGTAAAGCAGCACCTGAGAGAGGGCCCGGGTGTGAGCTTTAGGCAGAGCCCGTGGCTCCGTTCCCGCTGCAGCCTGTGCTGGCTGCAGCCAGGCCACAGGCAGTGCAGCTCTTTGGGACCTAAGGAGTGTCAAAAGAGCGAATAAATGAGATTTCAGTGCCTGTAGAACGGCCACTCCCTCGCACACGCTCCTTTCCCGGGCGCATCCTGCCCTGGCAGGGCTCTGCTGCCACCTGCTGCCACCAGAACCCCGCTCCCGGCTGGACTGAGCACACACCGGCGATCCCTCGGCAATGAAATGTGGGAATTTGGTGATGTGAGGGAGCCACAATTGCCTGCAGGGTGCTGCTCGGGGTCCGGGCTGTCCCTGGAGCTTGGTGTGTCCGTGTCGCTGCGCAGGGACACAATGAGAACAGGCAGGGATGGGAAAAGCCACCTGAGACTGTCAGCACTGGCTGGGCAGAGGGAGCTGCTGGGGTTTAAACCCACTTCCAGCAGCCCCTGAACAATTCCTGTGTTGTGGGACACTGAAAGACGTCCCCTTTCCCACCCCAAATCCTGCAGCCCAAAGCTGTTTTCTGGGATTTTGTTAGGATGCCAGTGAAGGGTTGGGTGCATTGCTGGGGACAGAATGGCAGGAGATGGAGCTGCAGGAGAGGAGCTCCAGTTCTGGTTATAATGACAGTCATCTGCTCTCGACGACGGGACAGCGTCAGAGCACTTTTTGGGGTAAAATAAGCAATGAGCAGCAACAGATTTATTTTTGGAAGGTTTTGATCTGTGGTGGGCACATGGACGTGTCACGGGTCTGCTTCCCACTTAGCACCTGACACCACACTGTGCAAGAGCTCTTAGAGTTCTTCCCTTGTCAGAGCCTATTATGGGAAATCAATCCCAGCTTCAGGCTTTAGAGCTGGAGGTTTAAATAAAACACCTCTTAGAAAGAACCATTGGAAAGCTTGGAAAATATCTGAAAATGGGATAGCTGAGCAAAAGTGGCTAGCACAGAAAGCGAATTAGCTACTCATTCCTAGCCAGCATTTCATTGTGGCTAATTAATACCTCATAAACACCGGGAATGATGGTTTAGAAATACCCCATAAACACCAGAAATGACGGTTTGTAAATCTGCTCTGAAAATCCCCAATAATGATGGGATTCAGGCAAAGTGAATGGCTTGCAGGTTATGAGCCTTGCCACAGGCAAGTCATCCTGCCTGGAGAGACAGGAACTGTAAAAGCAGATGTAAGATGAACAGGAATTTTTTCCAGCAAAAGGAAGGTGAGGGGCGATCCCTGATCCCATGTTAACCCCACTAATGTTGATTAGTGGACTTTCACAGTTCTGCTTTATGCCCCTATTTTCCTTATTATCATATTAATTCAGACAGGAACTTTCAAAGCATCTCAGTACAAATGGGCACCTGGTTTTAGAGAGGCCATTTCTTTTTTAAGGTCTTAGGTTTAGTTCCCCTTGCATGGGGATGGACTTGGTCCAAGTTCTATCCCAGGTATTTCGGCCTCATGTCAAGACTGAAATTCCTCTGGGTTTTTTTTTTTTTGTGTTAGACAAAAACACTCCACAGCAGTATGAAACAGATCTAAAGAGAGACATTTTGTTGGTCTGGGATAGAAGCATTACAAGGCTGATAGAAGTGGATTTAAAACAGGAGAGTACCACAGCGTTAGGAACGCAACAATGATCAAAGAAGAAATGATAACCCGGAAAACCGCAAATGGTTTGGGAAGAATGAGCTTGGGGAAGGACTGGGAAGTGTTCCTCCACAAGTGCTGATTTCAGCACAGTTACTGAGTTGTTTTTATTAATTTCTTCCTCATCTTGGGAGTTCTGCCAGGTGTCCTTGTGGTCCATAAATCCTGCATTCCCTGTGCCCACTGTCAATGGTTCATCCTTCTTCCCAAGCTTTGTTCAACTCCCTCAGGTCTGAGAGCAGAGAAACAAGTCCAGCCCTAACCTTAACAATTCTACCAACAATTCATTTGTTTTTATAATACAGGGGTATCACTTAGAGCTTGTCAGAGCGTGAGGGCAGGTTGCTGTTTCACAGATTCAATCTCACTTTTTGTTGATTAGGCTTGAAAGTATACAAAGGTCAAACATAAAAAAAAAAAATCCTTTCTTAAGGAAATTTTACATATCCCACCTTTTGCAACGTAGATGACCCACAAACAGAAACACTTCATAAAATTCATTGACTCCGGACCGGCCCCCTCAGAGGCCGACGGCCATTTTGGGGCGTGAGGGCGGGCGGTGCCTGGGCGGGAACGCGCGGGCGGGAAGGGGCGGGAAGGGGCCGTGAGGGCAGAGCCCAGCCCGGGGCGGGAACCCATGGGCGGGAAGGGGCCGTGAGGGCAGAGCTCAGAGCTCAGCCCGGCGCGGGAACCCGTAGGCGGGAAGGGGCTGTGAGGGCAGAGCCGAGCCCGGGGCGGCGGCCGGGACAGAGCGAGGCGAGGAGGAGCCGAGGGTAGCTCTCCTCCCCGACCGTGCCGGAGGGGGAACAGCGGGGACTCACGGCCGCCTGCCCCTGTCAGGCACCGGGTGGTGCGAGCTCCGGTGTCCCCGCATGAGGGCGTTTGAAGAGACTGCGCTGGGGGAAATTCCTAATAAACGAGGAGAAATACGGCTTGTGATTGTGACACACAGCTACTCTTATTTCATCCGGCGGGGTGAGGGAGACAAGCCAAACAGTGGAATCACAGAATATCCCGAGTTGGAAGGAATTACACGGATAAGGTCCTGAGTGGACCTTGCAGACCATGGCCCCAGGGCTCGGTGGCTTACCCGGGGAGGGCTGAAAAGCTGCTCAGGGCATCCCTGCTCCGTTTAATGTCAGTGGGGGCGAAAACCTGACCCGGATTTGAAGTTTTTAAATTAAATCAGCCCTAAATTTAAACTGGGAGATGCGCAGGGTGGATGAAAGACGGCACAGCCCGGCAGTTCCTGGGGGTCTGCGGTGCGGGGGGCTGAGGGAGGGCGAGACTCGCCTTTGTGCGCGGAGCGAGGGATGGAGCAGCAGAGCTCGGCTGCAGCGGCTTTAATTCAGGCGGCTGTGTGGATTATTTATTTATTTTCACGGGGCGGTTGAGTGGAAGGCTGGATTTACGAAGGCACGGAGCCTCCCCTCCCCTNCTTTCTTAAGGAAATTTTACATATCCCACCTTTTGCAACGTAGATGACCCACAAAGAGAAACACTTCATAAAATGCATTGGCTCCGGACCGGTCCCCTCAGAGGCCGACGGCCATTTTGGGGCGTGAGGGCGGGCGGTGCCTGGGCGGGAACGCGCGGGCGGGAAGGGGCGGGAAGGGGCCGTGAGGGCAGAGCCCAGCCCGGGGCGGGAACGGGCCGTGAGG
>VXBC01002158.1:38935-52824 GCA_013399945.1 Ploceus nigricollis | reverse complement strand
TTTAAACTGGGAGATGCGCAGGGTGGATGAAAGACGGCACAGCCCGGCAGTTCCTGGGGGTCTGCGGTGCGGGGGGCTGAGGGAGGGCGAGACTCGCCTTTGTGCGCGGAGCGAGGGATGGAGCAGCAGAGCTCGGCTGCAGCGGCTTTAATTCAGGCGGCTGTGTGGATTATTTATTTATTTTCACGGGGCGGTTGAGTGGAAGGCTGGATTTACGAAGGCACGGAGCCTCCCCTCCCCTCCTGCGGCGGCGGCGGCGGCGGCGGCGCTCCGGGCGAGGGTGGTACCGCTTCCCGGGGGCTGGAACACGCCTTCCCGGGGGCTGAGCGCGGCTTTCCCGGGGCTGGAGCACGGCTTCCCGGGAGCCGGAATACCTCTTCCCCGCGGCTGCCAGGCGATTTCAGCCCCGTTTCGCTGCTCGGTGGAGCTGATGGCTGCAGGTGAATTCTTATTCTCTTCTCGTAGCGTTAAACGTGCCTGGGCTGCATGGCTGGGGTAGGGAGGAAAAGTGATTTATTTCAAGGGAAAAGGATGGGAGTGATTTATTAATTGCTGATTTCAATAACGTACCCTTTCCCCCTCCCTCTCCACAGCCCACCTCTGCACAGGGGTGTGTAAACTTGGTGGAACTCGGGCTTTTTGTGTGAAAACCTCCCCTCACGTCTCGGCGCAGCCAACATGCCTGAGCAGAGCAATGATTACAGGGTGGTGGTGTTCGGAGCAGCGGGGGTCGGCAAAAGCTCCCTGGTCCTGCGCTTTGTAAGGGGCACTTTCAGGGAAACCTACATCCCCACCATCGAGGATACGTACCGGCAGGTGATCAGCTGTGACAAGAGCATCTGCACCCTGCAGATCACGGACACCACGGGCAGCCATCAGTTCCCTGCCATGCAGCGGCTCTCCATATCCAAAGGGCATGCCTTCATCTTGGTGTACTCCGTCACCAGCAGGCAATCCATGGAAGATCTTCACCCCATCTTCGATGAGATTTGTCAGATCAAAGGCGACATCCAGAAAATCCCGATAATGTTGGTGGGGAACAAAAGTGACGACACGCAGAGGGAGCTGGATGCCAGCGAGGGGCAAGCGCTGGCCAGCAAGTGGAAGTGTGCCTTCATGGAGACGTCAGCCAAAATGAACTACAACGTGCAGGAGCTCTTCCAGGAGCTCTTGAATCTGGAGCAGAGGAGAACTATCAGTCTCCAGGTGGATGGAAAGAAATCCAAACAGCAGAAAAAGAAAGATAAACTGCAAGGCAAATGCTCTGTTATGTGATTGCCTTTGGCTGGACTTGCTGCACGGCACAGCTGGAGCGTGGACTCCCACAGAAAATACATTTCTGCTGGAGATCTTGGAGGAATCCACGCCTTGCAGGGTGGTTGCTTTCCTCTAAAATCCCCACTGGGTAATTGTATGTGTTGTTTTTAAGGAGGATGGCTTCTGCATGTTTATTTTTTTAAACTAATAAATGTTCCATGTTAGCAATTACCTGTGACTAGAAGTTTTTAATGTAAGAAGTTTTCCAGAGGGAAAAAAATGTCTGTCAAAACAAACCTCTCTATTCTTGTGAGTACATGCCAGTTTTTAAATATCTCCAGCCTGCTAACTCAGAGGAAATCATCTATAATGTGCAGAGTTAAATTGTTTTCAGGAATCTATTGACCAGAGCAAATCTCTAACAAAGTGAGGCATTTGCTCACTCATGTGTGTGGCTCTGTTTGCCTAAATTTTTGATTGACAGACTGGGTTGCCCACCAAAGCTGCAGTTTTTGCATGACAGAAGTGGAGTTTTCCTGTGTGCCGTGCAGTTCCCGAGACTTGTGCAGTTCTGGGAGTGATTACAGCTGTATAAAATCAGGCTTTCATTCCTGCTTTACTTTTCATTCCTGACTTCCTCTGTTCACTGAGGCAGGATTTTCCACATGCTCTCACTCCCAGTCCAGGAGCGATCCTTGGTGTCCTTGAGCAGGAGCTGCCTCCTGATGAAGGTAACTGGGAGGTTCTGAGTGCCCATTGTGTAGAAGCTGGTTATCTCCTCCTTGCCCAGCCATCACCCTGATTTTGCTGTCTGAAGCTCCTTTTCCCAGCCTTCCTGGAGTTCTATCAGATATCTATTTTCCCCCCTCCATCCAAGTTACCCAGGGTTTAGCTGAGACCTGGGACGAGTCAGTTCAGATAACACTGCCCGGGGAAGGAGCAGCTACACCTGGAAGCAAAGCCCTCTCTGATGAGAACTTTTGGCAGACACTTCATGTGAATGAAGGGGCTGGAGGGATTTAAAAGCTATGTGGATGTGGCACTTGGGGATGTGGGTCAGTGCTGGGGAGCAGTTGAACTCCATGGTCTTAGAGGGCTTTTCAAAGCTAAATAAGTCCATGATTCTGTCTCCAATTTTGGGTGTGTTTTAGCCCAAGCAGAAGACTGTAAGACCTCAGTGTTGCACCGTAGGTTTGATTTTTACACAGCAACGTGGTCTTGACACATGAGACACAGGATGAGAGGAATTGCTACTTGGGGAGCAGTTGAACTGGTGAAGCGATTTCATTGCTGAAGGTGAACACGATATGGAACAGGAGGTGCTGGAGGCTTTCAGGCTCTTACTGTGAAAGTATTCATGTTGAGAATGACCTGAGGGGAGCCTGTGAGAAATATGGGGACCTGGAGAGCACAACAAGGGGGAACGGCTTCCCACTGCCAGAGGGCAGGGCTGGATGGGATATTGGGAATTAGGAATTGTTCCCTGGGAGGGTGGGGAGGGGCTGGAATAGAATTCCCAGAGCAGTTGTGGCTGCACTTGGATCCCTGGCAGTGCCCAAGGCCAGGCTGGACACTGGGGCTGGAGCAGCCTGGGACAGTGGGAGGTGTCCCTGCCATGGCAGGGGGGGGATGGGATGAGCTTTAAGGTCCCTCCCAACCCAAACCAGTCTAGAGCAATGGAAGGTGCTCTAGAAGAGCCTTTTCTCCCAGACGTCTTTGTTCATGTTGCAGGCTCATATGCAAACCCATGACATTTGTATCCATGTGAATATATGACATTTGAATGACTCTTGGCACCCGGTGCTCCCTTGTCTCCTGTGCTGTCCCTTTCCAGTCTCCTTAGGCTGTCCCTACACACTTATGGGGTCAGCTGGCTCCATGTGAGCCAGGGGAGTTTGCCCTGGTTTCATCTGGAGCCCTCACACCATTTGATTCATCAGAAAAACGTATTACTTATGATTTCAGAAACCCATCTTCTGCAGGAGGGTTTGGAGCTGTCCAAAAGGTAATGCTCACTTGCCAAAATCAGCACAGAGGCCCTGCTCCTGATTTCCCCTGTTGGAGAAGGGACCCCCAAGCTCCCAGTGCTGGACCTGTGGTGCTGGCTGGTGTTGTCCCCTGTGTGTGACCTCTCCTGGGGTGGCCAGGGGGCTGTGGGAGCAGCCCTGATGGCTTTGCTTGGACATAACTCTTCCTTTCTCCTCCCTGGCTTTGTGCATGGATTTTTTCTCTCTGTTCTCTCATGTCCAAGCAGTTACACAAAGCTCCTCGTGGGTTGTTTGGTTATTATTACAAAAACTATTTCAGTTCCATTGCAGCCTTTGAAACCCCTCGAAGACGTTTTCTGTCTAAGCCTTTTTAAAATGTCAGGAGACCTAATAATGTCTCTACAACTCCCACTGCCTTCATGGAGATGCCTGTGCAAAGGATCTGCAATTACTCACACAGCCAGGATGTTCTGGAATGTGTCATTAGCACTGCTGTGTGTTCCCTGTGCGGGGTGTGGAGGTCTCCGAGGGCTGGGATCTGTCAGAGCCACAATCCATTGGAACAAAACAGGCTCAGGCATTCCTGCACCTGGGAGAATCCCTGAGGGAGCTGGGAAGGGGCTCAGCCTGGGGAAAAGGAGGCTCAGGGGGGCCCTTGTGGCTCTGCACAGCTCCTGACAGGAGGGGACAGCCGGGGGGGTCGGGCTCTGCTCCAGGAACAGGGACAGGAGGAGAGGGAACGGCCCCAGGCTGGGCCAGGGCAGGCTCAGGGTGGACATCAGCAGGAATTTCCCCATGGAAAGCGTGGTTAGGCATTGGAAGGGGCTGCCCAGGGCAGGGGTGGAGTCCCCATTCCTGGAGGGGTTTAAAATCCCTGTGGATGTGGCACTTGGGGACATGGGTCAAGGGTGGCCTTGGCAGTGCTGGGGGAATGATTCAGCTGGAGCGTCTCAGTGGACTTTTCCAACCTAAACAATTCCATGATTCAAAGCTTCCCTTGGTTACCATGAGACCAAGACTGTGTGGCAATGGAGATGCTGGGGTGCTCCTGGGGGTGTCCCAGTTTAGAAACCCAAACCTGCTGGGGAACAAGGGACACCTGCTGTGTCTGCCTTTCATGCTCTGTAAATAATCTATGTCTTGGGTGTGCAGCTCAATTGTACTGTAAATTAAAACTGTATTAACAAATAAATTACATAATTGGCTGTTTCCATACGAACGGAACTAACCTGGCTTTTGTGTGTGCAATCTATCATTCTTACAGGAAGGGAAATTCATTCCATTGGAGTGGATGCTGTGTTTTGGAGTGAGGGTATATATTGGAAGGATCGGAAGGACTGAATAAGTGCAGGTTAGAAAAGTAACAGACCCGTAGCTTTTCAGTTGGTTTTTTGATGAAGGACATTCAGGTGAAGCATCTGTCAGCAATGAAGAAGCAGCTCTGCTGTCTGAAGGAGCAGCTCTGGCCTTACCTGCTGTTTCCAGCAGTGCTTTTCCAGGAGCTGGTGACAACATTTGTTTTATGGAGCTGTTTATGCATTCTGTAAACCTTTCAGCTTGGAGACATGCCCTGACACATTGTCCGTGCCTGGAGAGCTAGATGGGAACTCACTAATAATTCTCAAGTTGGTTGTTTTATTCTCTTCTCCACTTTGTTCTACCCCAGAACTCTCTGGTTTTCTGGAAGGTTCTTCATAAGGTCAGATGTGGTGAGACAAGGTCATAGAAGATGCTGACACAACTTGTTGAGCTGCTTTTAATGCCTCCATAGTGTCTTCTTGGGATCACGAGTTGAACACTCTGAAAATTCCCTTTGGGATATCCTGAAGGAATCCCCAGAACCCCTGTTGCCTGGGTGGCTGGTGAAGGCTGAGACTGTGAGGGCAGTGAGTGAGTTTGAACTGAACCACAGAATTGTGGAATCATTGAGGTTGGAAAAGCCCCCCAAGACCATGAAGTCCAATCTGTGCCCAATCCCCCTCTTGTCACCCAGCCCAGAGCACTGAGTGTTGCCTTCCTTGGATGGGGACTCCATCACCTCCCTGGGCAGCCCATTCCAATGTCCAGCCTGACCCCCCTTTTCATGATGGAAAAGAAATTTTTTTCCTCTCTGGGATGCTGAATTTCAAGCATTTCTCAGTTAGTACTCCTTATTTCCATACAACACTTGTTGACAGGCTTGAGGCAGTTCCCTTCCAGAGTTCGACGAACAAAATCAGTCTCAGGAGAAAACACTGGGGAGGAGAATCACGAACAGCTCTTCTTGCAAGAGAAAAATGTGAGCAGTAGCTGGAGTGTCCACCCACACATGTATTTTAAAAACAAGCAGACAGAATACTGCTGTATTCCAATTCCTCTTCCCAGAGCAAAGCAGGCTCATGATTAATGGAACAAACAGCTCGGAATAATAAGCAATATTGTTTTATATGCAGGGTCCGTAGCCACGAGGTACCCAGCGCACTCCAGAAGAGTAAAAGCTCATCTTAATCATTGCCTGCCTCCTCTGCAGTGTCTGTGTTGTAAATAAGGGACATCAAAAGCTTTGGAGAGCTAATGAAAATGCTAAAAAGGCTCCAGACCAACAGCAGCGTAGCAGCCTCCTGCTTAATGGTGTTGCTGCATGCCAGGCTAGACTTGCCACCCCTAATTGTTTCCTTTTTTCCCACTTTGGGGAAAAATGATGACATCAAATCCTATTAGATGGGAGTACATTTAATAGTGCAAAAAGGATGGAAGAGCAGAGGAAGGAGGGGAGCCCAAAATCAGCAGAGGAAGGAGGGGAGCCCATTGCCGTGGCTCAGCTGGGTTTGTTCACAGTCCCGTGGTGGTGGAGCCAAACCTCGCTGGCACAGCTGGGCACTGGAACAGGGTCTCATCTTTGTCCTCTTCACATTTCCAGCAAGTCTGAAAATTAGAGGGAAAGGAATGATTGTGTTTTCCTGGGTTAGCACAGAACCAGAGTCTTCCAACCCACCCATCCCAACTGCTCCTCCCGCTGCCCTCAGCTCCTGTCCAGGTGGGAAGGGGGACATGGGGTCCCACCAGAGCCCATCTCTTCTTGGCAGCCTGTGGTGAGAACTTGCTCCAAGCCTTGAGCAGAGGGCAAATGCAGCTGATTTGTGGTGAGAGGGGCTTTTCACGAGGGGGATTGGACTTAAACTGAAGACCTCCCTGTTTAGATTGGATATTGGGAAGGAAATTCTTCCCTCTGAGGGTGGTGAGACCCTGGCACAGGGTGCCCAGAGAAGCTGTGGCTGCCCCTGGATCCTGGCAGTGTTCAAGACCAGGCTGGTTGGGGCTTGGAGCGGCCTGGGGGAGGGGAAGGTGTCCCTGCCAGTGATGTCTCCTGCAGCTAAAGGGACGTGGTTTTCCCACACCTGGATATAGGTGCCCACAGGTACCTCCTTCAAAGCAGGCAGAGCACTGCTCTGAAGCCTCTGACATGGAGAGCAGCAGAGAGCTTTCCTTTCATAGCTCAGTGATGCATTTGTGCCTTTCAGACTAAAAATATCTAAGGATGGAGATATGAAAACTCTTCTCTCCTACGTTATGGTGCTCCTTTGTTCCTACATGTTTTCCTCCAACCCCTGCATCCCATTATCTGCCTCAGGCTGCCCGTGGGTGAAGGATGAGCAGCTCACACCCAGGCAGTGAAAATTCCTCCTTGGAGGGAAAAACCCATCCATCACATGGAGTCCTTGGATCAAGACCAAGGTCTCATCTGGGATGGGAGTGAGGAAAAGGCTTCTTCTGCCAGCGCTGGCTGCCCACATCCTGCTGCCCACATCCTCCTGACTGCTTGGAGCATCCCTGGAGCAGGGATGGAGCAGATCCCAGCCTGCACCCACGTCCAGCCCTGTATGGGCCCATAGGAACCTGCTGGGATTGATATGGAGGGGAGGGAACAATGGGGTGTACTCCTCGTGCCCCTGAGGAAGAGCACACCTGAGCTGCAGCACACAGGTCTGTCCCTGGGAGGTTCTGATGTGTCATTTCAACAACACAAAGCCCAAAAATAGGGAAGAAAATTAATAAATAAGGGAATGTTTGTGCTCAGATTGTTTTAGCCATTTCTGCTGTCAGATGCTTTACCAGCTGGCCAAGCTGGAACCAGGGGAGAGTGGCTGGTTTTGTGATTATCTGGAAAGATGAGCCAGAATATGGCTCAAAAATGGGAAATATTTGTATGAACTGTAAGAAATTACTCATCCCCACAGGCGTAATTCCAGACATTGATTCATTTGGTTAATTTTTAGTGGAAAAAATAAGTCTTTTCATCCAAGAAAGAGGATGCTGAAGGGTGGCTGGTGTTTGCTATGTGGAACACAAGGACATTTGGTGTTTAATAATTTTTTTGCATTAATGATTGCTCCAAACAGCCTTAGCAAGGCTCTTCCTGGGGGTGTCCAGCGTGGACATGTGTGGCATGGTTCATCATACATGCTCCTTTTGGACAGCCTTTTCCAGGGAAGGCTGGGTCCAGCTGCCCAGGGATGGGGAATTTAAGGGATTCCTTTGTGGAAGGAATACATGATAAATAATAAGGAAAAATAAGCATTGAGGGGTTTCAGACCATATTCCTGAGGTCTGGTTCTTTGGGACAAGGGTGGGAAAAGCCAGGGGAGCCTGGGCTCCTGTTCCTTCTCAATGACACTGGAGGGAGGGAGGGAATGGCAGCTGTTGATGCAGCAGGGATGGAGATGGGAGAGCAGGAGCTGCTCCTGGCCAGGCACACGGGGACAGGCACAGGCTGTGCCCAGCAGAGAGGAGAATGAGGGATGGCTGTCCTGGAAATCACATTGCGCCGTCTCCTGCACCTCCGCCTCTCCCACGTGCAATTCGATTACTCTCCTGCTCCAGAGAAAGCCTTCCTTGGCTGCTGGCTGTGCACAGCTGTCTGCTTTGTTTATCAAGTCCCTTTCTGCCCAGGGATAATCCCAGGGTTGCTGGGAGCACCCCCTTCCTGAAAGGCAGGACAACGACCTCCACCCCGCACCAGCCTCTAGCCAGGAGCGAGCCCCTGCCTGCTCCCAGCTAATTTCAGGATCATTTTTCCCTGCATTTCTGGTTAAATACAAGCTCAGCCAAGCCACCATTCCCATTCTGCTAAGATCCTGGGAAAACTGAGTCAAAATTCCTGTTCTGCACAGATCCTGGGGAAAAATCACTGATTTTGAGGGGGTTTTGAGGGGTAACACGGTATAATTTTGATGATTTTGTCCAAGAATTAAGCTTTTCTGCTCTGCCTGCTCCTGCCAGGATCCTTGGGGCCAGGAGCAGTGTGGCTCATTTTCCCCAGCATCAGAGATTTCCATGATCCCTCTGGGAAAGCCCCCCAAGTTCATTTAGTGAATCCTCCACCTTCCTGGAAGGGGATACAGAACATCCAAGGTGGGAAGGAGCAGCACTGTCAAACAGGCAGAGAAATCTGGCTTTGCTTTCTCTGACCGAAGTGCACCCTGAGAGCAGAGCTGCTGCAAATCCTCCCAGGCTGAGCAGTGCAGGCAGCCCTTGGCTGAACTCTGAACCTTGCTGTGCAGGAAATAACGAGAGTTCACAGAGATAAATGCTGGTTGGGACAGGATTCCACCCTGGATACTGCTCCAAGGCCTGCTCCCAGTCCCTCCCAGTATCTCACCTCAGACTGGGCTGGCTTGGGAGGGATCTCAAAGCCCATCCAGTGCCACCCCTGCCATGGCAGGGACACCTCCCACTGTCCCAGGCTGCTCCAAGCCCCCTCCAGCCTGGCCTTGGACATTCCAGGAATCCAGGAGTAGCAACAGCTGCTCTGGGAATCCTGTGCCAGGGCCTCATAGGGAACAATTCCCTCCCACTATCTAAGAGTGAATGTCCTGATCTAGGCTACTGCTACACACTAATAACAACAACAAACACTTACATATATATTTGTGCTTGTAGGAGAAAGGGAAACCCATGCTTGTATCACCAGGATCCAAAGAACTCAGTCCTGCCTTCAGACAAAGGTGAGACATCCACTGGGTGAATGTCTGGGAGGGAGCAAAAGGGAGGAAAAACAACAGATCCCCTCTTGCTGAGCCTTTATCCCGCCCCTGGTGGAAAGGACAATAAATGTTTAATAGAGAAAATACAAAGTTCAAACCAGCGTGCCCTCCCAGTGTTCCCAGTATGCACAGTACAAGCCCCAGAGCAACCAGTGTGTGCCCAGTTCATGGCCCAGGGTGCCCTCCCGGTGTGTGCCCCGTGGCAAACTGGCTGGGATGGGACAGGAGCCCCAGCAAAGCTCCTGGGAATCCCTGACAAGCTCCTGCTCGGGTCAGGGGCTGCTCGCCTGGGAGTGCTGCACTGTGAGCCCACAGGTAGTTAATTAACGCTGGCTAATTAAGCTCTCGGTTAGGACGGAACGGTGGGAAGCTGCTGCTTTAGCCCACGAGAGGGCAACGCTTCCCGCCTGGCTGGTGGCCACACTCGGAAAACCGGATTTCTGTGTTTTTAATTAGGAATCGAACGAGGAATTCCTTCTCTTTTAACAGCCTTCCTAAAGGTTTTGTTTGGGTTTTTTTTCACTGGGACATAATGCAGGACAAGGTCCTCCTGTGCATCCCTGCGTTCCCAGCTGGAAAGGCAATCACGAGGAGCCGGGCAGACGGGTGAGCCCATCTCCTCTCCCATAAAAGCTGCCGTGGAGACAGGCTGGAGCCGGGACAGCCTGGCAGTGCCAGGGACAGCAACGACCCGCCTGTGCTGGCATCGGGCAAAACGACGGAGAAGAGCGAGGAGAGGTTTTCCTGCTGCTCTCAGGGCAGGGATGCTCCGTGGGGACACACTCTGGGCAGAGGTGGTGATGGGGATGAGCGCAGCATCTGCCTCAGTTTTCCTGGGATTTTGTAGAATCCCAGACTGGTTGGAGTTGGGAGGGACCTTAAAGCCCATCCCATTCCACACCTTCCACTGTCCCAAGCTGCTCCAAGCCCCAGTATCCAACCTGGCCTTGGACACTTCCAGGGATCCAGGGGCAGCCACATTTTCCCAGGACAATCTGTGCCAAAGCCTCCCTCATTTTCCAGCCCTTCTCCCTCCTGCAGCTCCCAGGCAGGAGCCCGTATTTAAATTTCAATCCACACCTCCCCCGCCTCTGGAGACAAATGTATTCCCAGGTGATCCCAGGATCAAAGCCCCACAAGCACAGGCACGCCGGGCTCGTTCGGGCAGCAGACAAGCCTTTGCAAATACCACATCTGCCCCTCCCTGGCGACCGCCACAACCCCTAACTCCCAAANTATGGGTTTTTTAACTGATTTTTTTGTTGTGCTGAGGAGGATTCCCGGCGCGCGGGTGTGATGTGGTTCAACAAGTGGCGTGCGGCACGGGAATGAGGGAAAATCGGCTTAATTGTGTAAAAAAATAAGCTGCTTAATTAAGCAAAAATAATTCTAAAATAGGCAGTTTTTTCTTCCTTTCCTTCTCCTTCCCGCCTCTTTCCCCCCNCGCCTCTGGAGACAAATGTATTCCCAGGTGATCCCAGGATCAAAGCCCCACAAGCACAGGCACGCCGGGCTCGTTCGGGCAGCAGACAAGCCCTTGCAAATACCACATCTGCCCCTCCCTGGCGACCGCCACAACCCCTAACTCCCAAAATTCCCAGGATATCCGTGCTCCAACCCCTCCATCCCGCCGGATTCTCTACCACCATCACCCCCGCGTGTGCTCCGATCCCTCGGGCTCACGCTTTTCCCACTCAACCCCTTCCCAAACACCAGCGGCCCGCCTGAATCCACCCTCCGGAACGGGACAAACCGGATTTGGCTGTGGAATTCTGCATGGATTTGGGAGAACCNAAAAAATAAGCTGCTTAATTAAGCAAAAATAATTCTAAAATAGGCAGTTTTTTCTTCCTTTCCTTCTCCTTCCCGCCTCTTTCCCCCCAGACCTTCCCCATGGCACCGGTGGACACCCAGAGCTGGCGGCTCCAACTCCACGGGGGCCGCCCCAACTTTCAGCTAAATCCTTTAAATTTTACCAATTTTAGCATTCCCAGCCGTCAGCCCATGGGTTTTCCTTGGAATCACCGAACTCTGCTTGACGGAGGAAGTTTCCCACGTGCGAGGAGCTGTGGGCTGAGTGTGGGAAGGAGGTTAATTAGTGGGAAGCGTCATTATTCCAGGAGGTTTCGTGTTGATACTGAGATTACACACCCTGTTACGGTAATAGGTTTGCTTGGAATCATGGAATTGCAGAACATCCTGAGTGGGAAGGGACCCGCAGGGATCATCGAGCCCAACTCCTGGAAGTTTTTAGTTCCTTTAGTAACTTTAAAATTGCGATTCTCTATTGCAAGCTGAAATTCTTTACTTTTTTGGGAGGGGGGGAAAAGGGGGGTTTGAGTGTATATTGTGATTTTAGCCTGGTGTTTTTAGGAAGGAGCTGGAGCTGTGTCAGGAGGGGTTTAGGTTGGATTTTGGGAAAGGTTCTTCCTGCAGGGGGTGGTGGGCACTGAACAGATCCCCAGGGAATGCCAGAGCTCAGCGAGGCACAGGGTGAGATTTTGGGGTTGTCCTGTGCAGGGTCAGGGGCTGGACCTGATGATCCTCGTGGCTCCCTTCCAGCTGAGGATATTCCGTGATTCTATGACTTAATTAGCGTGGCAATTGGAAAGTGGCAAAATGGAATTCCCAGCAGTTTGCCAGGTGATTATCTGGGGTTTTAATTGGCTCGGAACCCCCAGGACCAGGGACTCGTGACTTGTGTGTGTTTGTCTGGGGTGTAAATTGGTTCAGAAATTCTGGATTGGCACAGTTCTGGGAGTAGAGGGTGAGTGGTGGACAGTGGCAGGATTTTATGCTGCTCGGTGCCACTAAATGAGCTTGAGGGATTAGTGTGGAGTTAATGACTCCTCAATCCCATATTTCAACCACAGCATTTGGGATCTCTCTGATCAAGGAGCAGTCAGTTCCAGAGAGGAGCAATGATGCTCTGATGCTGAGGGCGAGCTCATTCCATAATCACCCAGCTGATGGGGGATTTTTCCTTGAAAGATGAAATTCTCCTCTTGCCCTGAAGGAGCTTCTTGGGCTCCCAGGCAGCAGAACAACTGATCTCTCATGTCTTGCTGGTGTTAAATCAAATTATTGAGTTGTGCTGTAGGTTTTAGATATTTTTTATTTAAAATATAATGTGATAACTTTTTAAGTACTGAAAGTTCTTAAGGTTTTAGGTTCTGTTGCTAAAAAGACTCGGAATATTTGGACCAGATTCATGTGGAGTTCTCTGTAGTAGGGCCTGGAGTGACACAGTGGAATTATGGAATCCCAAATGGTTGGGGTTGGAAGGGACCTCAAATCCCCTCCAGTGCCACCCCTGCCATGGCAGGGACACCTCCCACTGTCCCAGGCTGCTCCAGCCCCAGTGTCCAGCCTGGCCTTGGGCACTGCCAGGGATCCAGGGGCAGCCAGGAATTCTATTCCAGGGCCTCCCCACCCTGCCAGGGAACAATTCCTAATTCCCAATATCCCATCCATCCCTGCCCTATGGCAGTGGGAGCCATTCCCTGTGTCCAGTCCCTCCATGCCTGTTTAAAAAATCCCTCTCCTTCCTTTTTCTGTGGCTCCACCATCCCTGCAGGAGCTGCTGGGATGCTGAGTGGGAGATGCTGAGCACGACACTCTGTGGGGTGGGAAGGTGCTCCTTCCCTGGACAGAGCTCCTCGGACCCCAGTGTGTCCCTCTGTGTCCCAGTGTGTCCCTCTGTTGCGAAAGCAGACCCAGAAATCCGTGCTGCAGCCCCATAAACGCTCACCCTCCGCCCTTTCCCTTTGTCCCCTTTGCCAGAGCAGAGATCACTGCAGGGGGCGGAGGGAATCGTTTCCAAAGGTTTGCAGTTATCGAGGGAAGCACCACTGGAGCCGGATTCCAGGGAGGATTGAGTTGCTGCAACTCCATCTGTGCTTACACAAACCCTGGGAGTGGGGGAAGGCTGCTGGCCCCGAGTCCTGGCACAGAAATACCCCTGGGCAGGGGCAGGAGTTGGAGTGACACTCCATTAATTGGGATGGAGCACCCCCAGCTCTTGGCAGTCGCCATGGACTCACTTTTTCCTGGGAAATGGGAGCTGCAGATGTGTGGTGACTCTGGGGATTCCTGCACTGCTGGAGTTGTGCAGCTCTTTGGTGAATTTTGCACCATTACACAGCTGGGGCTGGTTTTTCCAAAGCTCAGTGTTCCCCCTGCACTCAGTGTTGGGAGCTCTTGGTCCCACATCATTTCTGCTCTCAGGAGTCACCTGGGGGGAGTTTGGAAGGGTGAGACAGCACTGGTGACACAAAAAAAAGAAAGAAAGTTGAAAAAAAGGAGAAAGTTTCCATTCCGTGTTTTGCAAGGATTGATGAGAAAGAGCAGAGGCTGTGACAGAACCCTCAGGGGTGTGGTGGGATTCTCCATGGGATTTTAGGGAGCAGGAAGGTGGGGGGAGCAGTGGGGGTGCCCATGGGAGGTGGGAGTGTGGTGGGGGTACATCCAGCCCCTGGAGAGACACGTGGCTCTGGGGCATCCAGCATTCCCAAGGGTTCTACCTTCCCTTACTGTGGAGCTGCTGAGCCCCTTCCAGCCAGGTGTCCCTGGGGAGGAGAGGATCCACTCCTGGATCTTCTGGGGTGTCACCAGAAGATGC
>VXBC01002152.1:108265-121975 GCA_013399945.1 Ploceus nigricollis | reverse complement strand
TTAATATTAAAGCAAGATGTTGCTGGAAAAATGTTCTCCCTTCCCTGTTTTTCCATCAAATCGTTTTGCAGAGGAACATCTGGCAGCAGCTCACAAATGGGCTGCTCCCGCCTGCCCTGGCGGCGGTGCCGGTTCCCTGCAGCGGCCGGGGCAGCTGGCAAATGCCACCTGCCACCACGGTGCCCGTCATCCCGTGCCACCGGGTGACACAGGGGGCAGCAGGGACGGGGAGCCGCCAGCATCGTGTCCCACACAGCAAACGGGGAGCTGGGGAGAGCAGAAACATCTGCCACGTCCTTCCTTTGACTCCGTTCCACCCCGAGCGCTGTTTCCTCTGGTTTGAGGGTAACGCGGAGGCTGACGGAGACCTGGGATCAGATCCCAGCTCTGAGCCGGGCTCAGCCCGCGACAGCTGGAGCCAAGGCTGGATCCCTGCGTGGGCTGGGATCCTGAGCGGGATTTGGGAGCGTTTGGGAGGCGATTGTGCAATGAATCCCTCCCCAGCCGAGCCTGGGCTGAGCTGTCACTGCTCCTTGCTGAGGGGCAGCCTCGGTTTTCCCCAAAACCAAACGGCACAGCCGGGAGCCATCCATCCCTTCCTTCCCTGCCACAGCCCATCCCGGCGATGCAACACCGGAATTACTGCTCGGAGCCCGTGCTGGAGGATGTTAGGTGGTAACCATGGCAACGGCCAGGTTTCTCTTTCCTTGCCCTTGCCAATCACCTTGAGATGCCACCGCGTCCTGGCCACCAACCGGGCACCTCGTGTCACCCCACGCAGATGTCCCTGAGCTGTCCTGGTGCATGTGGCAGTGCTGGGGATCCCCTCCGTGGTCCAAGGACTGGATTCAGGCATCCAGCACCACCCAGGGGTCCTCTCGCTGTGGGGGTGGAAGGAGGAGGGACCCCCACCCCGTCCCGCCGCCGTGTCCCCGCGCTGGCAGCGTCCCTTCTCCGCAGCCCCGGCGGAAGGAGCCCGGCGAGGCGCTCCAAGCAACATCTGCAAGTGCTTATCCCCGCAGCCGGCCTGGCCCTTCCCGAAATAGCTCTCCGGGATGGCTGCCCATGCCAGCACTGATGTAATTTGCTTTTATTTCCCTCCCGTCTGCTCCTTCCCCGCCGAGCCACGGCTCCTGTCAGGCACGCTCCGCGCCGGGGGCTCTGCTGCCGCCAGCCCCGCGCAGCCGGGGCACTCTCGGATGATGCTCCCGGTGCCACGGAGGGGCTGGGGGGGTCCCGGTGCTCTGGTGGATGTGATGCCATTGGAGGCTTCTCATTTCCCTCACCGGAGCTGGGACGAGTCTTATTTCTCCAGTGTGGGGTGAAATTAGGGAAATCCGGGTGGTCAGTGGGGGCTGGTGCAAGCTGGGGGTGGTTGGAGGACAGCAGGCCCCAAGGAGAATCCTGATGTTCCCACAGCTCCAGCTGTGTCTCCACCGCTCCAGGAGCCCTGCAGAGGGGTGATTCCCTGGTTCTTGTCTCTGGGACTGCAGGGTTTGCCCGCAGGGTGTCACCGGGATGGGCACTCCGGCCGTGGGCAGCACCAGGACTGGAGATGCCTTTGCTCCGCAGCTCCCGGCCCCTCTCCATGCGCGGGGGTTTAACTTGGCCACTTCCATGCAAGCAGAGACAGCCGGGCGCTGATCCAGTGCGGAGCCGGCCAGCTGGCGGCCTCCCCTCGCCTGGCTCCGGCACTCCTGGCTCCGGCTCCGGCACAGACCTCGGGAGCAACGTGTCCGTGCAGCTCCCGCCAGCGCAGCTCCNCCGCCACCACCGCGAGGTCCCAGTCTGGGCTCCGGCCTCTCCCTTTCACCAGAGTCACGGAGGAACAGGAATTCCAGGCAAAAATCCATGGAGAAAATACCGTGCCCGCACCGTGCCCGCGGTCCCCTCGGGGGATGGGCGGTGTCCTTGTCCCCTCGGCTCACACGGCCTGTGCCCGCTGCCGCCGCGCCGCTCTGGGACCGCGTCCCCCGTCCTCCCCCCCGCAGGAGCACATGGAACCACGTCCTCAAATAATTGCTTCATTACGGGCTAATTACTGCAATTAGCTGAGCAGAGCTCGTGCAAGGCGAGGCGCGTCCCTCCAGCCCCCAGCCCGTGGAGGTGGCACGGATGGACCTGGGGGTGCTGCACCTGGATCAGGGGGTTCCAGCTTGGCACCCTCAGGGTGCTCAGTCCCTCGGGGACTCCGGCAGGAGCCCAGGGCTGGCTCTGTGGGTCTGTGGCCACCCAGAGCTGCCTTGGCCATCTCCATCACCAGCAGTTTGCCATGGGATGGGCAAGTGCTGATGTCCTGTGGCATCCACGGTGCTGGTCCCTGGCTGCACGTGAGGTTGGTGACATCCAGCACCAAGGGACTGCTGTTCCCTCATGGCCTGTAATGGCTTTTGCCATCTGCCTGGCTCCTGGCACTGCTGCTGGAGCCCATGGGGGCTCTGTGGCTCTGCCGAGCAGGAGCAAAGCCAGGCTCACCTTTAATCCCTCCCCAGAGATGGGGAGCAGAGGCAGCTCCAGCTCTGGGCACTCCAGAGGTCCTGGGGTGGTTCTTGCACCACTCAGCACTGCCACCACCCAGAGCCACTGCAGGACATGGGGTGCAGGGGGCACAGAGCCGATTGTCCCCATCTGTCCCCCAAAATGGGGAAGCTGTGACAAGCAGGACGCACAGAGCCCCCATCCTCCACTGAGACCCTGGTGTTGTCACTGCTCTGGTGCCACTGTGAGACCTGGGAGTGCCAGGACAGCCGTGTCCCGTGCCAGCAGTTGTGCTCAGCTCTGCTGTCATTGTCACGGCTGCGCTTATGAATAAATGAAGTGCGAGCAGAGCGTCTGCCTAATGGCACGGTGACAAATGTGTACCAGAACCAGAGGGAAAAGGGAACGATTTGAGGAATTCAATTATTTAACAGAAGCTTGTTACTGCCATTGCACTGGGGACCCTCCTCCAGCACGGCCCTGGCTCTGCTGGGGGGTGGCTGGGAGTGTTCTGGGGTGCTGTGGGGGGTGTTTGGAGCCACAGCTCCCTGGGGTTGGGGACACACAGGATGGGGGTCTGCAGGAGCTGGTGGCAGTGGGAGGGATTCATTGGCACCTCGGGAGATGCAGATGGACTCGAACTCTCTTGTGCTCTGCCTGATTGCTGAGGCTGGACACGGCCCAGGGTCTCATCCTGCTCGGTCAGGACCTCGTGGATCCAGCCCTGGTGATGCCACAGTCCAATGTCACATGAGATGGGGACTCACAGAGAGGGACTGGCACTGTCCCCAGTGCCCAGGGATGTGTGTCCCCACGGCCTGGCCATGGTCACGTGAGTGTGGCACAGAGGACAAGGGGCACCAGCTGCCTGTCCCTGCTGCCTCCAGCGGGGGGCTCGAAGGGTCCATTCCTCCCTTTTGAGGTCATGGAGACCTCGAGCTCCATCCTGCACGGCAGCCAGCGCTCCCTCCCGGGGCCGTGGGGCTGTGCCAGGAGCCGAGGCCAGCACGGATCAGTGCCCACGTCCCTCCCCAGGCAGCCGGCGGTGACAGATCCTGGCAGGGGACAGGAGCGTGTGGATGTGGGCAGGCTCTGGCAGGGGCCGTGGCTCAAGGGCAGCTCCCCGTGCCCGCCCCGCCGCTGCCTGGGGACAGCTCGCTCCGAGCTCCATATGCTGGAGGAGATGAGCTTTATCCACCTCCAGCCTCCTCTGGCTGCAGCCCAGGCTCCGGCTGCAGCAGGGATGCTGGGGTCTGGCACAGCATCCCTCCATCTCTCCTTTCCCTCCCTGCAGCCCCGTGGGGCAGGAGCAGACCTGGCTGAGCCCCCGTGGGACACCGGCGTCCTCTGCTTGATCACTCAAGCCCAAAATCCGACAGGAGCGTGGCCCGAGCCGAGCACCATCCACCGCCAGACCTGCCCAGGGCCGTGCACCCACGCCCGGCCACCCCGCGGTGGCACCCACCGCCCTTCCCGGCCCCAGGGGACACCGATGTGAGCATTTGGGGCCCTTCTGCCAAAGGAGCTCCCGGTGCCGCTGCCCCAGCGCTGCCAGCGGCCGGGAATTCTCTGGAATTCTCAGCCCTGCCGGCAGCCAGAAGGAAGCTGCTGCTTGCCAGGGAGGCACAGCCTGGCAGGGCCGCGGGGCTGAGCCCGTGCCAAGGCGGGGAGCTGCGCGGGGAGCGAGCCCCGGCTCGTCCGCAGGGCCGGGGAGAGCCGCGGTTTGGATGCCGACCCTGCCGAGCGGGAAGGCGGAGGAGCAGCGTTGGTGCGGGATGTGCCTGGGCACCCCTTTTCCAGCACCATGGATTAGGGGCCAGCTCGGAGCCCCTGTGTCCCAACCCTCCCTCCTCGGGGGCCCTGCGGAGCCGCAGCCAGCGGGTGGCTGTTTGGAGAGGAGAAAAATCGCGGCATCAATCCCGGCGGGAGCAGGGGCGGTGATTTAGGGGACCGGTCACCACCGGAGCTGCTGATGAGCTGCGAATCGAGGGGAGAGAAATCAGGTTGTGACACAAAGTGGCATCTGCTCGCACGGAGTCACCCGCCCCGGGGAGGGGATAAGTCCCGGTCGGCACGTTCCTGCTCTCCGGAGAGATGGATTTGGAAGGGAGGCAGAGGCTTGGGTGTGAGTTATTGGCTGAGGAGCACTCGTGCCAGCTGGCAGGGGACCCCAAGGATGATGGCACTCCAGTCTGGGACATCAGGGATGACAGGACGCTGGTGTGGGACCCTAGGGATGACAGGATTGCATCACAGGACCCCAGGGGTGCTGCTCTCCAGTGTGGAGCCCCAGGGATTTCAGGCGTCCAGTGTGAGATCTTTGCACCACACAGTCCCTCCTCTTCCTCCCAGCCCTTCCAGCTTCTTTAAGTCTCATTTCCAGACGGGCCAAGATGAGGAAGGAGGAGGAAAAGGAGACTCCACAGCCAGGGGTTTTGTTCCTGCACATCTCCTCCCTGCGCGCCAGATGGGCAGAAAGAAATGATCCATAATTCTTTATCTGGAGGTGCTGCAGAGGGGCAGAGTCACCTTCTCCCGGTGATTCCAGCTCCAGGGTGGGGGGCTGGGGAAGGGGGAGGTACCCCCACTCCCAGGCCCCCCACATCCAGTGCTTTGCCTCAGCACTGGGGTCCCAGCCAGGGGCCCTCCTCCACCCCCTCTCTCCCAAGCCACCCCTGTCGCTCACCTCCCCGAGCCCAACAAATGATTTACAGGGAGATGATGTACGACTTGCTTGCTCATCTAAGTTTTCCTTTAAATGAGGTTTTTTTTTGGAGCAGCCTCACAAATCGATCCCCTGTCACCCATGCTCTGCTCCTGCCGTGGGTAACGGCAGGGAAATGGATCCCTGGCTCCCCGGGAGGGGTGGGGGCTGTGGCCAGAGCCTCTCCGTGCACGTGTGCCGGGGCTGGTGGCACACGTGGCTGCACATCAGCATTTCGGAGTGTGCACCCTGGCTCGGGCTGTATGTCTGGGTGTGCAGAGCTTTATGACAACTGAAATGGAAAAGACAATTGGATGTCAAAACCTATCCCAGGAACCCATTTATACCCACTGACTTTTATGGGATTCCCACTGATTGATTCAAGCACCATAAAACTCCCCACAGCGGCACCCAGCCTCGGTTCTGTGGGGATGGGATTGACTCCTCTGCCTGTATCCAGCATTCCTGGGGGTGCAGCTTCTTCCCAGCTCCTTGTGGAGAAATCCCAGCTCAGGGGTGCAGCCACCTTGCCATCCTTCCCTCTGCTGGAGCATCAGGCAGGATGGGGCTGGAGGCCATGGCTGAATCCTGCACATTTTCCTTGGGAAAATCCCTCCTAAGCCTCAGTTTTCCATTCCCAGTCGCTTTTCCTCATCGCAGAGGTGAACTTCACACTCTGCTGATGGTCTCCAAGTGACAGCCCTCAGTGCCACCGAGGCAGGAGCTGGGATGCTCCAAGCTGTCCCCAGCGGGACAATCCATCACCTCACACTGGTGCCACGTGTGCCATGGGCAGCTGGTGGCTCCAGGAAGCCAAAATTCCACGTGTGGACACAATTCATCACCCCCAAAGCCCAGCGAGGCTCTGGAATCCTCCAGAGAATGGGACAGGGGGCTCTGCTCAGCCAAATCCTAATCAGAATCTCCCAAACCCCCATTTTTTCCCTTTTTTCCCCCACATCCTAAGCAGACTGCAGAAATGAAGCACTTCTGGATAGAAAGGAATGGAATATTTCCAGCTGGAAGGGACCTACATGGATCACCTCCCCACAGTCCCCCAAACTGGCCTGAGCAGAGGATGTCCAGGGAACCTGTGCCAAGCAAGGCCTTCCCTGAGCTCCCAAAAATAAAATATTTCCATGTCAGGCAGCTTTAAAAAAGGAAATGGGAACCATAATGGAAAAGATGAGGAGCAAGGAGAAGAAATTGGAATGCTAAATAGAGGAAAAGCAGTGAAAGGAGGGTTCTGGTGGGGGAAGGAGCGGGAAGGATCGGGGGATGTCCCCAAGGAGGGCACAGCAGGGGCTGGAGCAGGTCACCAGTGCCACCAGGAGCCATCGGTGGGCGCAGAGATCGGCACAGCCCGCGGGGCTCCAGCAGCCCCTGAATGTCCCGGGGGAAGGTGACAGGGAGCCCTTCCCCGGCACCCCCGGGGCCCTTGGCACGGCTGGGAGCGGCTCAGCCGCCCTGCAGCGCTCTCCCTCCCATGGCTGAGCGCGCTGACCTTTCCCGGCGCTTCCCGGCTCCCCTGCCGGCTGCTGGNCCCTGCCGGCTGCTGGGTGCGCTGGGAGCCGGGGGGAGGCGGCAGCCCCGGCCCCTTCCCCCTCCCCGGCCCTCCCCGGCACCTCCTCGCATGGAAACCTCCGGGTGTGCGCGGGGAGCTTGGACACAATCAGGACACGGGAACTGCAGCGCAGGGACAGGCCGTGGGCGGCTGGCAGTGTCCCCAGAGCGTGCCTGTGACAGCACAGGGTGATGGTGGCAGGTGAGGGTGACAGGCAGAGCCTGGTCCTCCAGTCCCTGGAGGGGACGGGGACACTTGCAGCCCCACCAAGGTTTGGGCTGGGAAGGTTCGGTGCCACAACTCCAGGGAGGGCTCAGGCAGTGCTCGGCGTGGGGGCAGCTCCTGCATGGCCATGGCACTGCCATTGTCACACTGCTGGCACCGTTGTGTCACCGTTGCAGTCCCATTTTGGCACCATTGCACTCCTGTGCTGCCATTGTGTCACCATTGTGTCACCATTGCATTACTGCGACATTGTTGTTGTGTCACCACTGCATTACCATTGTGCCACCATTGTGTCACCACTGCACTGCCATTGTGTCATTGTGGTGTCACCATTGCATTGCCATGACATTGTGGTTGTGTTGTCATTGTGTCACCATTGTGTCACCATTGCATTGCCATTGTGTCACCATAGCATTACTGTGACATTGTCGCTGTGTCACCACTGCACTGCCATTGTGTCATTGTGGTGTCACCATTGCATTGCCATGACATTGTGGTTGTGTTGTCATTGTGTCACCATTGCATTACTGTGACATTGTCGTTGTGTCACCACTGCACTGCCATTGTGTCACTGTACTGTCACCATTGCATTGCCATGACATTGTGGCTGTGTCACCATTTTGTTGCCATTGTGTCACCGTTGTGTCACCACTGCACTGCTACACCATCCCTGGAGCACCATCACCACACGACTGTCCCTTTCCCACCCCTCTCCTGTCCCTCTCCCATCCCTCTCCCGTCCCACATCCCGCCCTGCCCAGCACACCCAGGTTTGTCCCAGCGTCCCCACCCCGAGGTCACCTCCTGCTGGCTTTTCCCGCTCCCTGCGGGGCTGCTCCGCCCCGATCCCGAGCTCGGGAAGCCGAGGGCAGCCCGGAGCGGGGCCGAGCTCCCGGCACAGCGTGTCCCGGTGTCCCGGTGTCCCGGCAAGGGCAGGCACACACCGCCCCCTGCTCCCACCCCTCGGATAAAAGCTCTGCTCCTGGAATAAAGGATTTCGGAACCCGCTGTGCCTGTGTGGATAGAAACTCATTTGTTTAATAGGCAGCAGTTTGGCTTTGTCATGTTCATTTAGTTTTTAATGACGCACAGTTGTGCCAATATTGATTTTAGCTTATAGAGACTCAAAAAATTTACTATCTGGAATTATCTGAAATGTAGCTGTTTCATCCAGCGGGCAGCAAGATGGATCTTTCCCAGCCTCACTCCCAGCAAGGTGGTGGCACCAACCAGCTGGGAAGGGCTCTGTGTCATCCCTGTCCCCATCTCATGGTATAGCCGGGCTGGACCTCATCCAGGGAAACTGAGGCACCAGTGTGCTCCCCCAAGCCTTGCCTGCGAGGTTGTGCTGGGGATTTGCTCCAGCTGTCGGGTCTGTCCCCCTGTATCCCACAGGGATGTTTGTTGTGGGAAGGAATGTGCTGGGAGAGCAGGGCCAGGGCCCAGACCTGCCCCTTCACCCCCCACCCAAAGCTCATCCTTCGCCAAAGGTTAACGAGCCAACAGCCTCAGGGGGGACCAGAGACAGCAAATCCCACCCACGGCCCCTTGGAAGCAGAATTCCCCCGTGGGAGCCAGCCAGAATCCTTTTCCTGAGCGTCTCCTGAGGTAGCACAGGGCGACGTTCGGGGTGTGGGGACACCAGGAACACCCGGGGGGAGCAGAGCCGAGCTGGCTGGAACTGCAAACGCTGCAGGATGGGTGGGCTGGGCACGGGGAGGGGCTGGCAGGGACCCTCCCCTCCTGCCCCTGTGCCCCCACAGCCCGGTCCCAACCCAATTATGGGTAATTCACTTTGAGGTTTGGCTGCTGCTGACGGGATTGATTGAGGAGCTGGTAATTACATCTCCCTAAAAGGCCCCTGGGGCTTTGTGGGAACACAAGTGGGGAAGGGAAAGGCTGATTTTTATGGGGGGACAGGCCAGAGCCACGTGTCCCCCTCACCATGTCCTCACTTGTGCCCACCCCCCTGCCAGGCAGGGATCTCTCTCCTCAGCCTGAGCTCGGTGTCATCCATTATGCAGGTCTGTAAATATATTATTTACTATTTCCCCGATTTTCACTCATTATTTATCACCTGCAGGCAGGGCTGGAACCCCCAGCCAGGATCCTGTCAGGGACAGGGCTCCCCCCTTCCCTCGGCAGCAGAGGAGGGAGTTGGGAAGTGCTGGGCTGGGGGCTGAGCACACCTGAAGGAGTTCCAGCTGCAGCTGGGTTAAATCTCCTGCCTCAATGCAGAGCAGAGTTGGGCTGTGGGCTCTGTGCAGCTGCTCTGGGATGCCCACCCTGTGCCAGGCAAGGAAATGCTGGAGCTGGCCCTTTCCAGGAGGGAGGAGCCACGAGTGATGCCCACTGGGGACTGGTAAGGTGGGTTTTGGGCTCTGCTGCTTTTGTAGGGTTCTGCTGGCAGGAACCCCAAATTATGGGGTGTGAGAAGTGCCCAGGGCTGCTGTGGGCATCCACGGATCTGTGGGTGCTTCAGGTGGTGCTGGGAAAGTGAGAGCACATGTGATATCTCCTAAAAACTGATCTGATGTCCCCCCAAGTCTTTTTGGGTCTGGATTTTTCAAAAAACCCCCACTTCTCTGAGCTTTGGGTGTGGGAATCAGGGATGGGGTCACTACAGGTGCTGTGGCTGAGGGGAGCAGGTTTGGGGGGGCTCTGGGACCCCCAGCCTGGCCCTGGCTGCTGTGGGGGGGCACCTCAAAGACCTCAGCTTCTGGAATCATGTGAATAAGTGAGAGCCTTGGATGCAGCCCCCAGCAAACCTGGCTGGTCCCCAGCTGCTGCTCCCGAGGAACGCTCCGAAGGTGGCCTTTAAATGTTAAGAAATCATGTTAAAATGAGCCAGAGCCTTAGTTTAAATTTTTAATCTCCTGATTTAAAAACTCAGCCCTGAGGTCTGGGCTGTTGGTGGGGGCTGCTGCTGCTGAGTGGCTGTCTCTGTGCTGGTGGTCCTGGGGTGTGGGCTCAGCTCTGAAATGGGGGCTGCACCTTTGTCCTCCTGCTGCTGAGTGGAGCCAGCTTTTCCCATGGCTCATCCTGGGGCTTCTCTCAACCCTTTCCAGCCTGTAGGAAAAGGAAAACTTGGCTTTGCAGGGCAGTGGAGGAGCAGTTTGTGTGTCTGGGGCCGCTTCCATGGTTCCAGTATTAGAAATGTTTCTTCCCCTCAATATCTGCAGCCTCGAAGGTGCTCTGGAGGAGGAAACACCAGTGTGAGTTGAGGCAGGGAGGCTCTGGAGCAGCAGGAATGGTGTTTGCACCACCCTCAGCCCCTGTCACACGGGGATCCAGGTGGGAACCCCCACATCCTGCTCGGTATGGGGGGAGAGGCCCCCCTCCGGTGGGAGCAGCTCCTGGGCTGCGGGGAGGAGGAGGAAAGCTTCGCAGGAGCAGAGGCTCCGGCTCTGCCGCCTCCCGCGGCCGGGATTAGCGCTCTCCACCCGGAGAGGGGAGAGCTGGCCCGGGGTGCTCAGTAGAGGGGGTCAGAGCAGGAGAAGGAGCCTCAATGCCAGCCCCGGGGTGGGTTCGGGAGCCCGTGGTGGTGCTGTGTGTGCCAAACCCTAGCGTTTGAAGGGGAACCAGGGCTGGTCTGGCTCGGTGGGGGTTCCACAGTCCCCACACCCACCCTGGAGGGGTGGGACCCTTAACCTCCCGTTCCAGTGTTTTGTGGATTACTTGGGCCCATGTGATGGGTGCAGAGGGGTGGCAGCCACGGCCAGGTCTCCCTGCAGAGTCTCTGTCTCTTTGTCACTTGTTCCCAAAGCTCTCCAGGGAGAGAGCCACATCCTGCTCAGCCGTGGGAGTCCTGCCCCCAGTGCTGGTGGTGCTGCTCTGCTCTCTGCCAGCTCAGAGCCCCCTCAGCACCGAGCACGGCCTTGAAGGAAGATCTTAATTGGGCTGAGATGCCCCAAGCAGCTGATGCTGGGAGACAGCCCCGGGGCTGGGAAGAGGAGCAGCCCTGGCAGGAAGGAGAGGCGCTCCTGGTGCTGCTCCTATCCTCGGTATTTTTTAACTCATAAAAGATTTAAGATGTTTCTGTTCTGAGCCGGTTTGGAGGCTCCTTGCACAGCACCCGAGGGCAGCGTGGAGCCCTGTTTGATGCCCTTCAAGGAGAGGCAGCTTCAGCCCTGCCAAAAATGGGGCGTTTGCCTGCGTGTGGCCTTCCAGGGCTGGGGAGGGCCCTCAGGGCCCGGGGAATGAGGTGGCTGTGACTCACCCCGAGCTGCAGCTCTGGGGAGAAGGGACCTGTGCTAAGCCCAGGTTTGTGATTGCAGAGGCTGCTCTGGCCTGCAGCGCTGCCCTGGATTGACTCTTCCAGCAGAGCTGATGCTTCTGGAGAAAAAAGCCCCTTTCAATCTTAATTACAAAAAAGAAAAAAAAGGTGTTAGGGAGCCTTGCTGCAGCCAGAGTTATCCTCCCTGTTCGAAACATGCACGTTATTGCTGGTCTGGATGGTTCTGGCCTCTCCTCCTGCCTGTGGGAGCTTGTTACCCTGCTGTCCGTGAGGCTGCCGAGCCTCCCGGATCCAATTTCTCTTCCCTGCGCCGGTGCTGACAGCCTGTGGTTACATCCATCTCCTCTCCCCTTTGATAGCCGAGAAGGACTGAGCTCCTGGAGTCTCTCACTCACAGGCAGCGCTTCCGACCTCTCCTTGCACTTCCCCGCCCTTCCCCGGCGCGGGGAGCGCGGCTGCTGCTCTGCTCCGGGAACAGGGACGCTGCTGGGAGTCACTGCCTCCTCTGAGAAAGACGAGGGATGCTGAGGACAGCTGAAGCTCTTGGCTGTTGTCCTGCAGCCTCTGGATAGTGCTGATGGTCCCCAAAGCTCCTGACAACCCAGCAAAGACTTTTTACATTTCAAACAAAGCCTTGATCTTTTTTTGGAACTTGCCTTGGTTTCAGACAAGAGTTTTTAATTCAAGCCCAGCGCCGTATTTTGGGTTTGACTTTGATGCGCCCTCTTCAAGCAGGAGGCAAAATAACAGCGTTCACATCCGCAAATAGCCCTGGGGCGGGTTCCTGCTGCCCGCGGCCGGCGGCTCCGCGGGGCCGGCCCCTCCTTGGCCGGGGCTCGGGGATGCTCAGCCGCCGGTGCGGGCTGGAGAGCCCCTTGCAGGGGTCAGCGATTGAGAGAGGAGCTCAAAAACCCCTTTTAGGGAAGTCTTGGAGAGACAGGAGTCCTGTGATGTGGCTCACGGTGGTCTGTAGGGATGTGCTGTCACGGTTCCTGGTGTAATTATGAGCGGTGCTGCCCCAAATTGTAGGCTAAGTTGGGATTCTCAGTAATGTTGGTGGAGGAGGGGGCCAAAACTCGTGGGAGATGGAGAAATGCCCTGTGTGGGGCAGGGGTGACCCAGCAGCACGAGGAGGACACCCGGGCATCACCTGGAATGTCCTCGGGGACACGGGTGGGTGGCAATGTGGGGCCACCGCTGCCCTCTCTGATCCCTGGGATGTGCCAGCAGCTCCAGGCTCTTCCACACGCTCCTGGAGACAGGTGTGGTGTTACCTGCTGGAACTTGCTCCTGCTCGGAGGGGTTTGGGCAGAGGAGAGCTGGCACAGAGCAGGCAGGACCGGGAGGGGGATGTGCTCTGGTGGGAGCACTGATGTGAGATCCAGACTCAATCAGTCTGGGTGACCGTGGGGAACCAGGTACCTGTGCAAGTGGGTAATAAACTACTCACAGCTCAGCAAGATTAATGGTAATAACCATAAATCAGTGCCGGCACCAGGGTCAGACCCGGATTTATGGCCCTGGAGACAGGAATTCCTGTTCTTCATGGAACAAAGCCCCGATCCTGCAGGGGCCTGGGAGCGTGCTGTGTTATTGTGGCTGCAGCGTGTGTGGAGGTGCCTGGGGAACGGGTCTGAACCCCCGGTGGGGGCTGAGCTCACCCTGGCAGGGCAGCCTCTCCCTTTGCTTGTTCCAGCCGGCGGCGGGAAACACCTCCCTGAGGGGTGAGCCAGGATTGCTGCCTCCCACAGCACATTGATCCCGTCATCTCGGTTGAGAATGCCAGCCACGGAGCTGATTAATGCCGGGGTGGGCAAGAGCTGGGTTATTGTTCAGTCTCTCTTCAAGAGGTCGATGGGAAATTTGGCAGTAGCTCTCCAAATACGCAACGTGCACACAGGCGTTGTCCCCCCAAGGGCTGTGCAGGATTTCCACGTGAGTGTTACATTGCAGTGGAAATGCACACCGGGCCCGGGCATTGTCACACGCGGTTGTATCAATGCCTGTGGGAGAGTGCTCCCTCTGTCCCTGCCCTGGTGTGACCCGGCAGTGCCGGGGCTGGCTCCAGGCTAATCTCCTCATGCTTTCGTTTCACCCTGATCCTTGCAGGTCCCTTTGGCTCAGAGGTGCCGTGTGTGCTCAGGAGGCTGATCCAGAATTCCGGATGGATATTTCCTCCTGGGCAGATGGTGCAGGTCCTTGGGTGTTAATGCTCGGTAGCAGCCGTGACTGAGCTGCTTTCCCCCACCTAAGGCAAGGCACTGTGCTAGCAGAAAGCACAGACATCTTTGAAGGATGTGTGATCCTGTTGGGAGCTCTGGGCTTGAGGAATTGCGAGATCAGGCCTGATGAGGTGGTGTGTTGTCAGCGAGGTGCGGCTGGGTCATCTCTAGGGTTAAAGGTTTTGTTAGTTTTTTTGGGGTTTGTTTTTGAGAACCCTAAAACGTTTGCTCTTGTAATCCTGTGTCATTGAGTTCTGCCTTAGAGCTACCTGAGGGATGT
>VXBC01002152.1:77577-91097 GCA_013399945.1 Ploceus nigricollis | reverse complement strand
GTGGCAGGGGTGGCACTGGATGGGTTCTAAGGACTTCCCCAACCCAAACCCCTCTGGCATTGGGTGACTGTGATTTTGGCCGTGGTGGTGATGGGATGAGGAGGATGGAGCCGTCCCGCCCTGCTGGGATCCCCTTGGAGGCTGCAGGGTGTGCCTCAGGTCGCTCTGCACCTGCCCAGGTGTTGGCAGGAGGGCGAGCAGGGCTCAGCCAAGGTTCCCAAACCACGCTGACTCACCCTTGGCTTCATCCTCGCCTGGGAAGGAGCCTTGTCCCCTTGGTCCCCGCCTGGCAGCACCGTCGCGCTCCGCGGCTCCCCAGGTGCCGGCGGCGCTCGGCATTTCAATTCCGTGTTTGCTTTTTATTAAGGGGATGGAGCCGTGCCTCAGGAATACTAATGGCTCTGGCAGCGGCGGAGAGAGCCTCTAACCCCCCTGCACCTGCCCCCCGCCACCGGGGACCCCGGCAGGGCCCCGCCTGGGGACACCGGGAGCATCGGGGGCGTGCCCGGGCGTGGCGGTGGCTCCGTGCCCTTGGGGACACGTGGGCCATCTAATCATCCTGGTGGCTTCACCAGCATCCACTGAAAAATTGATGCTTCCCCACCTCACCTGGCATCCGACGAGCTGGGAATGGGACCAAGGGGTGGCTGCGTGGGCAGGGATTCACCTGTCCCCAGGGCCACCATGTCCCTGTCACCCCTTGGTTGGCCATGAAGGATCCCCTGGGGCCACCTCTCCTTGCGCCCAGCTGAGGCTGTGACCCCACCGGGGTGCTCGGGGACATTCTGGTCCCCACGGGTGCTGTTTCTGGGGGCCGTGGGTGTCGCTCCCCCCTCCCCAGTCCCCCCGGCTGTGGCGGCGCCGGGGAAGCGCGCGGCGAATATGTTCCACAAATGAATAATAAAAACAAAGGAAAATTACCCTCTTATTGAAACTCGTTTTATGAATAAAACAATTATTCTGGTAATTGAAAAAATGTGTCGTTAAATTAAATGCAGTGGTTCCTATTAAAATTTTAGTGGATTTCTTCTTCTCCTCTGTTTCTTTTTCCCCCTTTTTCCTTGCCTCCCTCCCTCCTGCCTCCGCTGGCGGCTAAAGGCTGGTAATTATAGCGGAGGGTTTCGCTTTCTCTTTATTGTTTTTTAATCTCTTCGTGCTGCGGAGCCAGCGAGAGCCTGATGCCGAAGAGATTTAGCTCCATCTCCCCGTGCTGGGGGGGGGCCGTGGTGGGAGCTGCTCGGTGGCAGTGCCAGGTGGCCGTGCCACCTCTCCTGGAGGGTTGGCACCTTCTCTACTGGGCTGCCATCCTCCTTTCCAGGCTGCCATCCTCATTTTTGGGTGGTGATGCCCCGGGAAGGATGGGGGGGTGCCTGGAAAGCTGTGGGGGGAGCAGGGACGTGGCTCTGTCCCCTCTCTGTGGTCCAGGTGGGGTGTGGGCAGTGCAGTGGGCGCCTCCCAGGGCTGCACTGGCCACATCCCGGTGGGACCAAAGAAGGGTTGCTGGGGAGGAGAAGGAAGATGGAGTTGTTTTCCCTGAGGCAGGTGCTGGTTCCGGGTGTTGGCCGGGCTCTCTTGGGTACCTGGGGCCCGCAGGTGAAGGTGGGCTGGGTCCAGGACCTCCCCCAGGTCCCGGCGGGCATCGGCTCCCTTGGGATTCCCGGTGCATCCTCCTGAATCGTGGTGACCAGCAGGAGCGGGCTGGTCACCTTGCAGCGGGTGAGCTGGGCGGGGGAGGGACTGGGTGTCACCCCTGTCCCTAAGGGGACTGAACACAAGCAGACATGGGGACTGTGCTGTCCCCCCCGGCTGTCCCACAAGCCGCTGGTGCTTCGGGGGTGGCCGGGGGGACCCCTGGAATTGGATCTCCTGCCCCCATCCCCATCTTGCCTCTGAGAGGGAAGGGAACAGGAGGGGGCTGCACCCTCCGTGCCCACCGCCCCCCTGCAGCAGCTGCCGGGCAGAGCCGTGCCCTTGGCAGCCATTCCGGGATTCCTCCCGGCTTAAAACTCCCCGGCCCTTCCCATCAAGAGGGATTTGGAGCCGGAGAGAGGGGAGCTTAGTTCCCAGCTCGCCCATTAGGGCCGGGAATTAGGATCCATTAGGGCCCTTTCGGGAGCCCTGCCCTACATCCGCGCCCCCGGCTCTAATGCCCGGCCGGCCCTGATGTAACTAAAGTGCAGGGCCGGGATTGTGATCCCATTAGGCGGGATTAGCGCCGTGCCAGGGCCTGGCATTACATTGTCATCGGCAGGGCAGGGAGAGAGCTGCGACTGTCCCCGTCCCTGTCCCCCTTCCGTGTTGCCAGCCCTTGGAATCACATCCGTCACCCAGCCCCGAGGGCAGGGTGGGGACAGAGGGGTTTGGTGGCGCCTTTCTTTGTGGAGGGGACACTGCTGGCGTGGCAGGGGGTGGCACAGGAGCTCCGCAGCGTCCCGTGCCGCCGGCAGAGGTGCAGATGTTCCCGGAGACGCCCCTCGCTGCCGCCTGTGTTTGGAAAGTGATGAATTTCTGCACCAGCTAATTAGCCTCTAATTAGCAAGCGGAGTGTAAACAGTCACAACAGATGGGGGAGAGGCAGAATGAGCAGTAATGACCCTTCGTTTGGGGGGACGGGGCTGTCATTCACCGGGAACCCTCCCCCTGGGCCCGGGGCCGGGGGAATGGCAGCTCCCGTCCGTGCCAGCTCCGTGGTGACACGGTGAGAGCTCCGTGAACCTGGATTTGCTGGTGCCAGGGTCGGCCAGGGATGGAGCAGAGCTGGGATGGCTGATGCGGCTGCAGAGGGAAACTGAGGCCGGGGGGCTGCAGAAGGGGCTGGTGATGAGGGGGACAGCCCTGCTCAGCACTGGGGCCCTCCTCTCTTCTCCTGGTGTGGGGAGCCCCTGGGAGCACCAGGAACACCTGGTCTCGTCCCTGGAGGCCTCTCTGGAGACCTGGAATTAACGAGCCACCTTCCCCTCCCTGGATCCCTCCTCTCCTCCGGCCACCCCTGGCACTGGGTTGGGCTCCCAGGAGGATGAGGAGGATTCCACTCGGGCTCAGCGCCACCTTCACCCCTCACAGGTGACCCCAGGACCCCCGTCCCCGCTGTCCCCTGCCGTGCTTGGGCTGGGTTTGCCTTTCCGGGGGCAGGGGAGGGGCCGGGCCGGGGTGGCCGCTGTGCCCTTGGCGGGCGGATCAGCGCGGAACGATCCGGGTGGAATTAGGAGCCGCCTCTCCTCCTCTGCGCCGTTTTTCACCCCTTAATGCAGAACAGATGGCTCGGGCGCTTCAAAGCGTGATGAGCCTTAGCTGCTTAAAATCAAATTAGGATGGATGCAAACGGCGGGCGGGCCCAGGGGAAGGTGCACCAGCAGCACCCGGTGCCTTAAACACTTCCCAAACGCTTCCCAAACACCTCCAGGACACCTCCCAGGTGCCTCCCAGGCACTGGCTGGGTGCAGGGGGGACACTGGGCAGGCCAAGTCTCTGTCCCACTGTGCCCTCGGAGCGCTTGGCAGCAGAGCCTGGTGGTCCTGAGGGATCAGAATTCCCTGAGGGATCAGCATTCCCTGGGGACCAGCCCGTGTGCCATGCTTGGATGCTCCCTACAGCTGCATCGTGCCCAGTGGGTGCCAGCGTGGGGCATGGCTCATTTACTGGTTTCATGCAGGAGGTGTTTGGACCCAGAGCTGCCATCTGGCTGTGCCACGTCCCCATCTGGGCACGGCTGTAATCCCAAAGTCTCCAGGGTGGCGTGGGCGACGCCCTGGCCTTGCAGGTCAAGCTTTGCCGTGGTGGGGACGTGTGCGGCCACCGCTGTGCTCAGGTGACACAGATCCTGCTCTGGGGTGTTCCTGTGAGCCCTGTGCCACCTGTGTCCCCACTCCTGGGGCACCCTGAGGGTGGCAGGGCTGCCCTGAGCTCCTCAGGCCAGGGAACGGCATGGCCGTGGGTCGGGCTCGCAGCAGTGGTGCCAAACCCCACAGCCAGGGCACCGAGCTGCCAGTGGGCACCACTGTGTCCCTGTGCCACCCGGGCCACGTTGGGCTGCCATGCCCTGATGTCCCAGTGGATCCATCCTGGATCTGAGGCGGGGACACCAGGAGGAGTGAGGGCTGCCCCTTCCTTCCGCACTGCTGAAGGTCAGAGAGGAAGATTAAATTAACGAGCCACAAGCTGCTCCTTCCATTCCCTTCCTAATGACTCACCTGGCATCCAGCACCACCGTGCCCTCCCCTTTGCCAGGCAGGACGGTGTAAATCCACTGGGCATTTCCATGTGGGTGTGCAGGAGCTAGGACCGAGGAGAGGCACCCCCAGTGCAGCTCTGGGGGTGTCTCTGGGTGCTTCTGGCTCCCACAAACTCCTGTCACACCCCCAGGGTGGTGGGCACTGCCTTGGTGCTGCTCACAGGGATCCACGGCAGGAATTCAGCTCGAGCAGACAAGAAAGCAAAGCCCTACCCCAAAGAAAAAACCCAGAGCTGTGATTGAACGTGCACTTGAAAGCTGCTGGGGAATATGAATGTGCCTTTGAAGTAAAAGGGCTTCCATTTGTTAAGCAGAAAATGGAGCTGTGTGGTTCGATTTATAGTTTTACTTAGCAAATAAAACAGGAGAGGAGTAAGTGGTTCTGCCTCGCTCGGCTCGCAGCCCCTCCGCCCCTTCACCCCCCGAGTTAAAAGCTCCGAGATGCTACAAAGGGAGCCGGGAATAAAGCAAAGAAGCAGCTTAGATAAACCTGCAGCGGGCTGAGCCCTTGTGGATGGGCTGCTGGGATGGTTCAGGGAGGGACAAGGGACAGGGAAGGGGGCTGGGTGGCCTGGCTGGGCCGGGGAGGGGGCTGCGGGGTGATGGCGATGCCAAGGGAATCGTGGAATGCTTTGGGCTGGAAAGGACCTTAAAGATCCTTAAAAGGGGCAGCAGTGCTGAGTGCTCCGTGGGGCTGGTGGGATGGGGCTGATCCCTCTCCCTCCTCTCTCCACAGACGATGTCTCCCCGTACTTCAAGACGGAGCCGGTGCGGAGCCAGGTGCACCTGGAGGGGAACCGGCTGGTGCTGACCTGCATGGCCGAGGGCAGCTGGCCCCTGGAGTTCAAATGGCTGCACAACAACCAGGAGCTCACCAAGTTCTCCCTGGAATACCGGTGAGTCTGGAGAGGGCGGTCAGACCTCCCCAGGTAGGTTGGGAGTGCCCGTCCCTGTGGGCAGGGGCTCGCTGTCCCCCCGCCCCCCTGGAGCCGCCCCACTCGGTGCTCACCGCGGGCGGAGGAGCTCGTGCCACGTTTCCAGGGAAAACTGGAGGTGGCACGCAGAGCTCTGGGCTGGGGACAAGGTGGGGATTGGGCACAGCTAGGGCACGATGACCTTGGAGGTCTTTTCCAGCCTCAGTGGCTCCGGATTCTGAGCCTTCCCGAGCATTCGCGGCAAATCCCGCCCGTCCCGCTGGTCCCTGGCAGGTGCCAGTGCCAGGGCTGCCATCCTGGGAGGTGGCACAGAGGCAGCGCTTGGCAGCCCGCGAGCCGTGGCTCTGTTTGCAGAGCAAACGAGACTCGAAGCAGGTCAACAGCGGGGAGGAGGTGTTTGCACAAGCGGATTAACACCTCAGCACCGGGCTGCAGATCACAGCCCCGGGGCGCTCTGCGAGCAGCCGGACCGGGGAGGGGCAAGGCAGGCTGGAGTGGGAGAGTGCCCACATCTAGCCCCGTGTGCCAACCGATCCTGGCACACAGCGACTCCGGCCCCTTGGAGATGGCCTCTAAATCAAGGCGGGCACCTCTCGCCGTCTCCTGTGAGTGTGTGTGCCATCCTCTCTGTTTTAATCAATAATTCAGGTTGAGACAAGCCGTTCCCCCTTTCCAGGCATCGAATCCAAGGGCTTCCTGTTGCTGTAGCAACACGGGGCTGCTCCGGGATGCCGGGAACGCAGGGAGAGTGCCTGGGTGATGTCGTGTGCCGTGCTGGGATCCTGGAGCCGGGCCCTCCTTGGGGACTGTCCCCTCCTGAGCCTGGCTGCAGCTCTGCAATGCTCTGAGTCCCTGGCTGTGGGCTGGGGGCCCTCTGGGCCACCCCTGTCCCTTGTCATGGTGTGGAAGTTCAGGGACCTGTTGAGCCCCACAGCTCCCACAGCTCTCTCCTGGTGGGAATGAGCTCTTTCCCAGGCAGGAGAAGGGAGTCAGGACCTTGATCCCAGACCTGCTCTGCCCTGGGAGTGGGTTGGGGTGCCTGGGGCTCACCTCCAAACCCAGAATGGGCATTCTGACTCCTTTTCCTGAGTTTCTCCTGGGTTTGATCCGTGCCTCAGTTGACCCTTCAGTGGGAAAGGGCCCAGTAGTGGTGTCTGCTCTGGGATGCCAGGCAGCTCCACATCCCTGCATCCCTGCATCCCTGCTCCAAGGTGACTCCCTTCCCCTGGAGCCCTCAGCCCCCAGCTCCAGCATCCAGGCAGAAAGGATTAAGGAAGGAAGCGAGAAACCAACCAACCAAACACGTGGGGAAAACCCAAACAAACCCAACGGAGCAGAGAAGGCACCGTGCAAATCCCTGCTGGGCTCCCCTGGAGCCTGCCAGCCTCCCCTGGCTCTGCCCGCAGCTCCGTGGGGATTTGGAGTGTGGAATGAGGCTTTGGCTGTCTTGCCTGGCACTGGAGGCTGCTGGTGAGAAGGCGAAGGACCAAAATTAGTTATGATGGGCAGAAATTGAATTTTAATAGAGCTGTCGGTGGCGCCGAGCCAGCCCGCTCAGGCAGTGGGAAGGTTGTAATTAAAAGTTAACGAGTTTAGAAACAGAGTAGTCCTTGGAGAGGGGAGGACTGGTGCTGATGGCCAGGGAGGCCCAGGGATGTTCTTGGCCACCTGGGGCCGGGGATGGCTCCGGGTTTGGGGTGCACCAGTCCCTCCCAGCTCGGTGCTGCCGTGTGTCCCCTGGTCTAGGGACAGGAGGACATTCCCCAGAGCCTGGCTGTGCCCAGGAGGAAGGCTTCGGAGAGGACAATGTGCTGCAGGGGCTGTGCCCAGGGACTGGCTGGGCTTGGTGACATCACCTCATGATTACCAGCTGGGCTTGGTGGCATCAGCTCACAGTTCCCAGCCAGGGCTGTGTCTGCAAGCGCTCCCTCCTCATCATCCTCACTGCTGCTCCCCAGATCCTCTCCTGAGCATGGCATCCCTCTGGCTGCAGTGGTGCCCGTGCATTTCCCATTTGGGGGGCTGTGGGCAGGGGCTCGCTGTCCCCCCGCCCCCCTGGAGCCGCCCCGCTCGGTGCTCACGGTGGTCGGAGGAGCTCATGCCACGTTTCCAGGGAAGGAGCCGCTCTCCCAGTTTGGCAGCGTTTCCATGGCGACCGCCCTTTCCTTCCCGCAGCGGTTCCGCCGCCACCGGAGCGGCTCTTGGCGTTCGCCGAGGGCCAGGTGGGCACCGGGCTCGGCCTGTGCCTGTCCCCGAGCCGGGCCGAGCCCGCAGCAGTGCCTGTGCACGGAGCTGATCCCTCGGGAGCATCCCTGGGGAGCACGGCGGGATCACTCGGCTCTCTGAGCATTCGGAGCATCCCGGGGGATTCGGTGTGATGAGGGATCCAGAAGGGCCGGGGAGCAGCCCGGGGCTGTGTGCCTGTGCAGCCATCCTCCCCTGGAGCCATCCCTGGGGGCTGTGGGAGGCTGGGCACCAGCCTGGCTGTGTGTGAGACCGTGGGCTCATCCCCCGGAGCATCCCTGGGCATGGAGCATCCCAGCTTGCTTCCACGAGCATGCAGAGCTGTCTTCCCTCGGGAGGGTCCTGGGGGATGGAGCAGGATGAGGGACCCCGAGGGGTTGAGCAGCAGCCTGGCTCTGTGTGTTTCTGTGTGGATCCTCCCTCGGGAGCATCCCTGGGACTCTGGGGGGCTCAGGGATCAGCCTGGCTCCGTGTGTGCCCACACCCCTGTGATCCAGGAGCATTCCTGCTGGGTGGGGTGGGCTCAGGGAGCACCTGCCTTCCCCTCTCCTTGCTCCCCCCATTCCCTGCCGCTGGCATGGGCTGCTCGAGGCCGTTTTCCCACGGATCCCTGCTCCGGTGGCCCCGCAGTGACACCCCTGCCGTGCCCTCCGAGGTGACAGCAGGCTGGGTGCCCACACACCCGGGTGCCCAGCTCTGTTTTTGCCTCCAGGGTCTCCCCAGTGCCGGGCTCTCCGGAGCTGCTCGAATGAGGAATCACAACATGCAAATCAGGCAGCTCGATGTCTTTAATGAAATCCTCGGAAGGAAAGCGCTTCTCTGGTGAATTGAGGATATTTATTTCTCATACAAGAAATTTAACATGCAGATTAGTTGGGTCTGGTAATTTATCACATGAGATTGTCCTATTAAGGGCTGCATCGAGTCCTGCTGCCTTCGGAAATTACCTTACACATAGATTACCTCTGGACAGACTCCCATCCACAGAGATGCATCCTCTGGCTCCTAAATCAGCCCTCCTGCCTCTCCTCATGGCCTCCACAGCTGGTGCAGGAGTCCAGCAGCTACTGAAGGATTCCCTGCCTCCTCTCAAGAGCCCAGATCTCCTTTGCTGGAGCTTGGAACAGTGTAATTCCATCTCTGACTCCGGCTGGCTTTGCCCCAGCTCCCCTCTGCCAAGCAGGGCTGGCACAGCTGAGCCTCCCCGTGCCATCCCATGCCAGCCCTGGGGTGGGTTTTCCAGCACGTGGTGCCTCTGATCCATCTCCATCTCCTTCCAGGAGCCTTTCTGTGTGGGCTCACCGAGATTTGGGGCAGATTTGGGGCTCTTTCAACCCCTGCTCCTCCCTGGGCTGTTCTGGGGTGTCCCCCAGGGGTGCACACAGGACTCTGCCGTGCCTTTATGGCCTGATGAGGATCCCAAATGTTTGATGCCCAGAGTTTGTCCCCAAATTATGTAAAATACGGAGCCAGGAGCCTCTGAAAAATCCCAGACCTGGGGCAAAGAGGCTGGATCATCCCTGGATTCCTGCTGGAACCTCAGCCTGTGCTGCTGCTTGCTGGGAGCTCCTCCCTGCTCTGGTGGGCCCAACTCTTTGCCAGCCCAGGTGTGAAACCCATCCCGCTGCCTTGGGGAGCTAATTACCATGCAATGAGTTAATTAATGGCAGCTGAAGATCATTGGAAGGGTTGCAGCCAGGCTGGGTGGGAGCTCAGCAGGGCTTTCCTGGTTCTTGTGGCTCCAGCCTGGCCTGTGTCACCTTTGGTGTCACCACGGGTGGCAAGGCCCCAGGAGTGCCGGTGAGGAGCGTGGGCAGCATGGGGGGTGGCTTTTCCTGGGAATGCTTATGCTGGGGAGGCTCCTGCCTGTCTCTGTGCCTTGTTTGGGACTTCGGGGACACTTGAAAGTTGGCATGAGGAGCCGTGGGCACAGGGCAGTGGTGCCAGTGAACCACAGCAGTGCCAGGGCTGGCAGGGTGGCAGCAGAGGGAGTCTCCTTGCTGGGATCTTAGAGGGGCTCAGGAGCCACGGTGGAGAGGACAGGGGACTGTCAGATGCCGCCGGAGCTGGGAGGTGGCCAAGCTCGTGCTCAGCAGTGCCCCAAAGCCCTCCGGATGCCACAACACGGATCGAGGCTCGCTCCGTCCCTGCCCTGCAGGAAGGAGGCTGATTAATACACGGGCATTAATTATTAAATGGCTCATTGTTCTGGCAGGGCCAATTGAGGCAGCGATTTACGGGGCTGCCAATTCCCACGGCCGAGGGAAAACACTGCGGGCAGGAGGAGAGGCAGCGGCCACGTGGATCCAAAGAGAGTCTGCTGCAATCGGGAGCTAATTGAGATCCAATAGCCCAGTTAAGCGGGGCTGATGGAGCTCCAGGGGGGTGCTCACAGCCTCATCGAGCGCTGGCCCGGCGCAGGGGCCGGGACACGGCTCGGATGCTTCGAGTCGTTAAACCTCTGCTAAGTGTGTTTTAATGCTCACTTGACATTTCATTATCCCACAGTAACTATTCAAACACACGTCCCCTCCAGAATTAATTAGTCGTTATACAGGATATTAATCAAAGGGGACTGTGCCAGTGTGCTTCCATCCCAAATCCGATCCAGCTGTTGCTGTTACTGGGCGGCATTGGAAGAACCTCACAGATTTCTGCGCTCTTCTGGCTTTCAATTTGATGGATCAAATCCTTTGGCTGCTGCTTTTCCCGGCCCTTCTCCACCCCCTCAATCTAAGAATAATTCGGCAGCGTCAGCCCCACGCTCCTCAGCAGCCCTACAATAACAGAGCCACGGCAGCAGCCGGGGCTGGGGCAGCAATCCTGCGGGATGGCACCGAGAGGAGCCGGGCACGCTGCTGTGCCCTGCCCTGCTGACGGGATCACGGATGGACGGACGGACGGACAGGTTGTCATTCCCAGCATGCAGCCATCCATCTGTCAGACAGATCCCGTGCCAAAGCTGCTGCTGCAAAGCCGCCGGTCCCCCGGCACGGGGCTCCTGCCCGCGGAGCCCCCTCCTGACCCCGGGGCTGAGCGGGGCACAGCCGCTTCCTGAGGAGCCGTGCGGGTCAGTGCCCGCTTTTCCCCACGGACCGTGCCCTGTCAAGCTGTGTCTTCACAGAGAAGCCAAACAAACCCCTGGAACAGCGGAGTCAGCAGCGAGGGCTGCGCCGGGAGCTGGGCCAGCTTCACCTCGGTCCCGGCTGGAGCGAGGGCGGATGGACAAAGCCACCCGGCCGGGGCACCGGGAGCGGCCCCAGCTGGAGGAGCTGCTTCCCCCCATGGAACAACGGCCCTGGAACTGCTGGCCATGAAGCTGTGGCACAAACTGGGGGCTGGGGTGACATCCACCCCTCCTGCAGGCAGCACATCCCCTGGGAGGGGTGACAGGAGGGTGACATTGGGGGCGAAATCAATTCCCGCCCCCTCCTAGCCAGGCGTGGTGAGGGAAGGAAATCGAATCCGAGCGGTCTTGGATAAAAGCCTCGGTGGAAGGCGAGCGGAGAGAACAAAGTGTGTTCTGGTTTGGTTGATGACTGCGGGCTGGGCTGCGCCGGGAATTGATTTCCTTTCTCCGGGCTATTTTCAGCTGCTGAGGTGTGTGTGGAAGCGCTGCTGCCTCAATAACTCCTCCAGCTCCCGTGTGTGGGGACCAGGCCCCCCTAATTGGATCTGCTGAAGTGTCCTGGGCCGGGGACACGGCTCCCTGTGCCCATGGAGGTGTCCTGCCCGTGGGGACACCGCGCTGCCGGGGCTGTGTACTGTGACCCGGTTTGTGTCCCTCGGCCATGCCAGTGCTGGTGGCTTTGCACTGTCCCCATCCTGGAATGAGGGTCTGGAGGGGACACGGCAGCGAGGACACGGATCTGTTTGGTGCCACACGTGTCCCTGTGCTGCTGTGTGTCCGTCCAGCCGTCCGTCCCTGGGCGTGCGTGTGCTCGGGAGTCACGGTGTGATTTATTAACGAGGACACGGCAAGGAGAGCGGGCCCATTACTCCTGGCGTCTGCAGCCGCTCCTGACAGCTCCGTGGAATTGAAATATCTCATTTAAAGCCTCTGGGGAGCATTTTTAAATATCAGCCGTGACACTCAAGGACTCGTTCCCAAAGGGCACCCTCCCTCCTCCCGCGGGGACGGGTGACCCCACACGCCGCGTGGGTGGGTGGGCGGCTGGCTGGGGGTCACCGCGGTTTTGGTGCCAGTCCCGCCCTGTCCCCGCGGTGCCGCCGGGCGAGGGGGGAGCCCTGTGTCCCCTGTCACCCTCTGCCGTGCGGGGAGGTGGGCGCGGGGCCCCGCTGCGCTCCCGGCGCAGGGAACGCGCTCCTCAGGTCTTACGAAAGTTTAATTTACGCTCGGTTCTCAGAAGAACAAACAAAGCTCTGCCGAAAGAGCCCGCGGCGGGTTTTAACGCAAGATTAGATTTTGGGCAAGGAGGGCTGAGCGTGCTTTATTTATTCCCTCTCTGCTTTATCTCGCAGTGCTCCCCGTCGGGGACGGCGACGCTGCAGCGCCTGCCCGGCCCCCGAGGCTCCCCCGGCTGTTTGGGGGGGATGACACAGGAGCTGCAGGGGTCAGGGGAGGTCTGGTGGCAGCAGGGTCCGGCCTGGGGACCGCGGCGATGCTCGGGGTGATGGTGATGCGGTGATTTCCTTTATCTCCTGACCGGCTGCTGGCGCTGGCCGCTGATAAGGGCAGTGGGGGTGATAAGGGAGTTCAGCCGGGATTCATCGGAGCAGTGCTGGGCTTGGCCGCTCTCAGGTCCAGGCTGGGTGACACCAGCAGACCTCAGTGTCACTGCTGGGGCTGGGACAGGGCTCAGGACAGCGGGTCCCAGCCCCCGGACAGGGAGGGTGGCAGTCACCAGCTTGTGCACAGTGGAAGCACCTCCAGTGTGGGTGGCCGCGAGTCCCTGTGTGGCAGTGAGGGACACTGGGTGTCCCCCAGCCTGCACACACGTCCGTGTAGTGTCCCACGGATCCCTAGCAGCTCCTCGGGGAAAGGAGCTCCTGGCACGCGTGCAGTAAATCGAGAGGGTGTGCAGGACCTGCAGCCTCTCCGGGGGCTGTGACGGTGACACGGATGTCCCCTCACTGCTGATCTCCCTCCCGCAGGTACATGATCACCTCGCTGGACCGCACCCACGCCGGCTTCTACCGCTGCATCGTCCGCAACCGCATGGGAGCGCTGCTGCAGCGCCAGACCGAGGTGCAGGTGGCCTGTAAGTGACCGTCCTGCTCCGTGGGGACCGCACGGGGACATCCAGCTCCCGGCGATGTGGGACAGCTCTGGTGTTGGTGCCACTCGTGGCCAGCACGTGAGAGCCTGCAGCATCCCTGGGGTGACGCTGGCAGGGACATCCAGAGCGTCCCTGAGGTGGTGCTGGGGGAGATGTCTGGAGCATCCCTTGGGTGACGCTGGCGAGATTTAAGGAGCAGATGAGAGTGCTGAGGCCTGGGATGGTGGCTCTGTCCCCCAAAAGGGACCTGCCCCTCTTTGTCACTCCTTGCCTCCGGGATATCCCCAGTCCCATCCCCTTAAACACCCCCTGAGGANGCGCTGCATCCCCGGGCACACCCCCAGCCCCTGGCACGGCTCTCTGCCCTGCTCTGCAGACATGGGCAGCTTCGAGGACAGCGAGACGCAGCAGAGCGTGTCCCACGGCGAGGCGGCCGTCATCCCCGCGCCCCGCATCGNTCCTTGCCTCCGGGATATCCCCAGTCCCATCCCCTTAAACACCCCCTGAGGAGCAGTGACAAATCAGGAGGATAATGAGAAATTAATAAGGCAGCTGTGCTAACAACTAATGATAATGGCGAAGTCGTTAAAAAAGGATTCTTTACATGTTTTTAATTACAGCAATTAAAGAAGTCAATAAAAATCCCTTGTCCCACCCCCTCCTCCATGCTCCCCTCTTCCTCCAGTCTCCCATAACTGCTGGGTGCTTCCAGCCTGGGAATGGCAGGGTGGGATGGAGGCAGCTGTGCCACACCTTGTCCCTGAGTCAGGGTCGTGCTGGGATGCTCCTGGCACCGGGACATGGCCTGGGGAACGGAGAGAAGCTGGGGAGCCCCGGGGCTGGGCCCTCCCTGCTGTGGCTGCAGCCTGT